>PVHP010001677.1:0-102213 GCA_004024765.1 Zapus hudsonius | reverse complement strand
AGAGTGAGACCCTACCTCAAAAAATAATAAAAATATATCAATTTTGGGTTTTTGCATTGCAATGCAGAAGAATCCTTCACTGCTAAAACAAACCCATTATAGTATTGAGTGATTTTAAAATTATTTTGTTTTCGTTGTGTGTGTATGTGTGTGTGTGTGTGTGTGTGTGTGTGTGTGTGTGTGTGTGTGTGTGTCTGTATCTGTGCCTTTGTCTGTGTGTAGAAAAGTTTTAGAATATTTCAGAAAATATTCAAGTCATTCTCTTAAAAATTGCTGAATTCAATAAGAATCTTTTACTTATAGAGTAGATGTCTCTCCATAATGTCACATAATTTGTTTAATCTTATTCACTTTTAAATTGCTAGCTTTGGCATTTTATGCACTGACAAAAATATAAAGTTGCTTCTATGTTTCACTAATGAGCTGTTCATTAGATGGGAGAGGGCTTGTAAACAAGAGTCTGAAGTAGTCCATATTTATAATTTGAAATGTTTTCTAGCACTAACAAGATTATTTTAAAAGTTAGCTGGTATCCTAAAAGAAATGTAACCATGTTTGAAAGATTCTTGTTAACTTTTCTTTCTAGGATATTGTCATAGTCAGTTACACACTGCTGGGATGAACCTCCAAAAGAGGCACAGTTTATGTGAAGAAAGGATTTATTGAAGCTACAGATCCAGGGGAAGTTCCATACAAGTGAAAGAGGCTGCCCCCTTTCACAGGCCCAAACACATAGAGAAACAAGCCATCACCAACACCACACACACAGAACAGCAAATAGGCATAGGCCAAAAAGAGAACTTTTCTCCCTTTACATATAGCCTTAGGGTTGGGTCTTGCAACCTTTTCCCAGACTTGTTGGCTTCTTGTGTCTCTGGAATGTCTTTCCTGCACTGCTCTCCCAGGAAGGGATGTTTATTTCTAGCTACCCTGAGCTTCCTTACATCCTGCCCTCTACTGAGAGAGCTGCCTTCCGTGAACATCTTCAGAGATCCACCCAAGATAATTAAAAAGGATCAAGTTGACAACAAAATCTAACCATCACAGATATAGAGGAAAATAGTGCTCCTTAACCAAGGGGAGACAGGACAAGACATGATATGAATTGCCATTTCCTATTTATCATGTCTCAGTTTACTTGATGCAGTCATATACTTTAGATGAGTTAGGAAAAAAAAAACAAAGCTTTCTACAGTCTTCCTCATATAGAGAGTGTTACGCGTTAATAGGTTGTGTGTCATTACATTTTTTTTTTAAGATGTGTTTTGTCAAAGTGCTTTTCAAGCTTTTTGTGTTGGACAACAGAATGAGCTGAAAAATGCCAAACTTTGACAACCAATAAACTTGGGTTCAAATCTCATATTCGATATATGCTAATTGTGGGTTTTCAGAAAGCTACTTACTTGCTTTTATGCATCTCTTAAATCTTATTCCCTGATACCACTCCATGACCCCCTGCCCCACCGCCCCACATATATACTATGATGGTTAGGTTTTGTTGTCAACTTAATCTTTTTAATAATTTTGGGTGGGTCTATGATTCTCTGATTTTTTCCCAGGAAGGCAGTCTCTCAGTAGGGGACAGGATGTAAGAAAGCTCAGGGGAGCTAGAAATGAACATCCCTTCCTGAAAAGGCAGTTCAGGAAGAAATTTCCAGAGACTCTGGAAGCCAGTAAGTCTGGGAAAGGGTTGCAAGACCCCATCCTAAAGCTATATAAAGTGGAAGAAAATCTTTTCTCTTTCCCCCTGCCTGTTTGCTGTTTTCTGTGTGTGGTGTTGGTGATGGATTTCTCTTTCTGCTTGGACCTGTGAAAGTGGGCAAGCTTCTTTCATTATTAGGGAACTTCCCCTGGATCTGTAGCTTCAGTAAATCCTTCCCTTCCATAATTGTGCCTGGTTTGGAGATTCATCCCAGCAGCGTGTGAGCTGACTACAACACACACACACACACACACACACACACACACACACACACACACACACACACACACACCAGGGAACAATAGAACTCTTTTTGTGGAACTATTGTGATGACTACATGACAACATACAAACTCACCTGTCAAGGGAAGCTGTTCCCCTGGGGAGATGCAAACAGATGTAACCACACATCTTCACCCCAAATAGCACTCAGACCACAGACCAAAGTACGATTTCACCAATACCAGTTTGGTGAGCCCATGAGTTTATTGGGGGTCACTTACACAGTATGGAGAGGGGCTATTTAAAGGAATATGGATCCCCCAAACCAGCCACTTTGATGTGGCTCCCTGTGTTTAGATTACTCCAGGGATGCTCCTCCCTCAACCTTGGGACAAGGGTTTAGTTACAGAGCATAGAGACAGCACCTCTTTGGAGCTCTGGTCCTTTAGTTTTATATACTCTCTCTCCCCCTGAGGTAACTATATACAACTGGCTTAGAGAGAATCTGAGACCTAAGGTCAGGGTTTGATGATCCTCCTCTTACCTTCTCTTGTGAGTTGTCCTAGGTGCTTTTGATATAACTGGCAATAGTTGATCACTTCTTTCAATGCAGAGGAATTTTCCATACAACAACACCTAAAATGTCCTCAATGATGGGTAAACATTACTTTCTTCTTGTTATTTCTACAGACAGAGTGGGGACAGAGACATTCTCACATTATAATATCTTTGTAAGCAAGATAGCAATTATAATTTTCTTCCTCTCCACAGTTGAGGCCAGCACCCTGTCCACAATACTTTATAATTGTGAATAAATTAAATTAAATATTTAAATTTGGAGAAAGGTATGTGACTCAGTGGCAAAACACTTGCCTAGAATTCAGAAGATTAAACAAAAGTTAATTTACATGTTATATCAAACATAGAAATGCTATTTGTACAGTGTGTAACTAAGGCTCAAGATTATGAATACAAAATAGAATCAGTGGGCATTTTTATATCATGAAATTGAAACTATATTTGTGGTTCATAATATTTAAGGCAAATTATCCTGGATGCTTTCTTTTCCTAAAATATGATAGTTTTTGATGCCATAATATTTTGTGACTGAGTATTAAAGTACTGTGATCTACAAAAGCCACAAAAATTTCTACCAATAATTAACTCTTCCCTGTTAACTTGTCTACCCTTCACTGTCTCAACTTGCATGAATTTAATATATAAATCACACACACACATATAATTCACATGTAAGTGTATGCATGTACATATATTGTCCATGTGGAAAAATAACAGGATTTTAATGTTTCATTTTTAATACTATATTTTTTGGCTTTTTAAAACTCTTAATTTGAAGTTCATAAAGTTCATCACTATGTCAATGGCTTTATATTATTCATTTTCACTGCTATACAGTATTTTATTTTTAACTATAGTTGTTTTATCTTCTTGTAGATAAATTATACATTTACACTTGCATATATTTTCATGTGCAACTGAGATCTTGGCATATTTATAATTCATATGATTTCTAAACCAATTCCATTTTAAGACAATGCTAATTGAAAATGCTTTATCATAGTTTTAATGACTTTTAATTTGATGCATTGTGCTAAAGCCATTGATAATGAGGATTTGATTTTCCTCCAATTGTTCTAGTAAGAGAAATATCATGAAGACCTTCCTGCCATTTTTATTTGTTGCTGTATTTTTATTATTTCTGATGGATAGATTTTCAGATATAGAATTATTGAATCAAAGGAGATGTTTGTTTTAAGGCTTCCTGTTACGATGCAAATAGTGTTTATAAGAGATTGAACTGAAATTTACTTCTTACCAATTCCATAAGAAGACGTTCGCCTGCCCTCTGCCTCCCTCTTTGTGAAACAAACAAGGCAAACAAGTCTTTGTACTTGTTACACAAATCATGCTTATTACATTTTTCTTTTGCATTAGTAAATCTAGTTAGAGCTCATTATTTATTTTTCCTTTTTGTAACATGCCTGTTTCTATCATTTGTCAGTTTGAATTCCACTGCATTTTTATTTGTTAGAGGCAAGTCTTCTGGTTCTTCAGTGACTCATCTGATCATGCAGATGGTGCCAACCTTAAAATGATTTTTTTAACTGAATTGATTCTTTTCCTTTGGAAGAACCCAGGGAAATGAATTCTAAGTGATGTGACTTGTCCAATTCCCAGAAGCATAATGATCTCAGTAGGAAGAGTTATTTTTGGTGATGGATTATTTTCAGAAGAAAATATTTATATAACTCTCAAAAGTCAGTTTTCATATACATATTTATGCTTCTTTGTGATATAAAGAGTCCAGTTGTGGAATTGCCTCATATTTTTTCATCACTGACATTTCAATATCCTTTATTTCTTTTAAATTGTTTTTTTTTTCACTTTTCTTAGCTCATGCAAACTGACAAAGATTGGGCTCTGAACAAATTTCTAAAGATATTTACATAGAATTTTTACCTCTCATAAGTAAGAATGGATTTGAAAAGCCCAAATGTGAGAGTTGCATCTTAGCATTGATTAATGATCTTTACTCTTCCCATGAGTTCTCACATGGTCCTTCATATTTAAAAACACTCCTATTTCTACTTAGTTAGCACATGGTCTTTCTTCATCACAGTTAATGTTGCTAGATTCTCATTAGCCTTTGTAAGTTTTAAAATGTTTACGATGATTAAATTTTGTTATTTTACCAATACTTAATTCAAGATGTAAGAGTCACTCATTGGTTAAAATGGGGTCTTTGCCACAGTTTATATATGTAACCTATTATTATATAAATTTGGAGGCTTCTCTGATCTTCAGCAATATATTATATAATAAATAATATAATAAGAAAAAGAGTTTAACATACTGTAAATATTACTAGGGAAGAAGAATCTGTTGTTTGGCATCAGATATCATATTTTTTGTGATAGGTATATAAAAAACACGTTTTAGAAAATTAAAAAAGTGATCTGTTTGTTTAATGATATATGCTCAAATACTGGATGCTAGATTATTTGGGTAGTTCATCCTTAATACTTACTTCTGTTTCATTGGAATGAGTCCTTTGGCAATGGTTTCTAAACTGTTCTTCACTGATATCTTATCTGGCTAGAGCATTTTTCTTTTTCTTTTCATTTTGTTTTGTTTTTCAGGGTAGGGTTTCACTTTAGCCCAAACTGACCTGGAATTTACTATTTCAGAGTGGCCTCAAATTCACTGTGATTCTCCTACCTCTGCCTCTCAAGTGCTGGGAGTAAAGGTGTGTGCCACCACACCAGGCTATACTTATTTTTTCTTGTATAGAGAGAATATTTGGTCTTTAGGAGGAGACTATCATTTCCTTTGTAGATGACAAAATTTCTGAGGTTGCTCTCTCTCTTATTTAATTTTCATAGATATTTTGGACCAGGTGATGTGTAGTGAGATGCAGGGCACTTTTCTCAAAGCCTCCTATGAATTCTGAGAGAATGACTATTGAACACTCAACCAAATCTGAGACCCTTCCACCCTTGGGGCCCTGGGAAACCGAAGTCAGTTCTGAAGATGGGACAGAAAGAAGCCTGGATGGGCATGTGTGTAAAAGGTTTGGCTGCTGAGGCTTGACTAAGGATGAAGGAAAGGGCGGCCAAGTACTCGTGAGAATCAGCACCATCCTCCTCTTCTTTTCTGCCATCCTACACGGAGCTTATTAGCCGTTAACAGGTATGGTGGCTTGTTTGCATGAAATATTCCAGCATAGTTCTGCTCTGATAGAAACAGAGAAACATGTCAGCTCAAATGTGTCAAACTTGGAGAAATGGAAATAACTATTTGTATGTTACACATATTCTTAAAATGCTATCTACTTCATTAAAATATAATATATTGCAGCACATTTAAAATAGGGCAAACTGACTGTGAGTGGCATTCTTTCCCATGAAGAAAGAGACATAGAGTATTAGTGTGTCTAATGGTCTGCTGCTTCCCCACCTCCTCACGTCTTCCCCTTTCTCTGCCCCTGTTGACATGGCTGGATGTCTTGGTCATTGCCTTGGATTGGAAACCCAGCTGTTGTAGTCAACCTTCTTGGTGCAGCAAAGAACCTGACAAAAAGCAGCTGATGGAGGAATGGGTTTATTTTAGCTTGCAGAATTGAGAGGAAGCTCCATGATGTAGGGAAAATGACAGCATGAGCAGAGGGTGGACATCACCTCTGCTACATCATAGCAAAACTGGCAGGAAGGTGTGCCTAAATATGGCAAGGGGAAGCTGGCTATAACCCCAATAAGGCCACTCCCAACAACACACCTCCAACAAGGTTTCAATTCCAAAAATGCCTTCAGGTGGGAGTCAAGCATTCAGAACATATTATGTTTATGGGGGACACTACACTAGCCATGTGAAAGCTGAGAAGAGCATCCGCACTAAGTGGAAACTTTGATTGTATGTGTTTGTCTCAGTTAGGGATGAAAGATTCTTTCCCCTGATGTGGTATCTGGATGCCATATTTGAGAGAACTCTGATTCTGGCATCTGTACTTTGGGTTAGGAGACTGTTTATTATGGATAGCCGGCTTCCAAATGCCAAGTAACCTGCCTTTTCATTTTGTAAGCTATTCCCTTACATTGTGAATTGCTACACTTGAAAAGATGTTCTTTTTCAAAGGACTGTCATAAAAATAACACAAAATTATGACAACAGTTCTTGAAACTAAGAATTATGATGTTACAGCATCTGACACAAGGTTTCCTCTCATTTATTGTTCTGGGTGGTCTCCATCTGTAACCTGGTCCCCACTTCAGGACTTAAACACTTCTCCACTTGCTGTGAAGAGTGTCATAAGCTATGTGTTGGCTCAGGAGATCGATTTGCCTGGGGTAGCTTGACTTCAGCAGTGTTAGGTTTGATTTGAAATGTCCCCCATAGGCTTATATGATTGAGGACTTGGTCCTAGTGTGAAATGCTGTTTGGAAAGGGCTTGGAATTTTTAGGAGTTGGAAAATTATAAGAGGAAGTATATAAGTATGGGTGTTCAGGCCTTGTGGTTTTATGACCCAAACCCTTTTCCTGTTTCTGACTATGTTGGATGCAATGTGACCAGAAAGCTTCCTAATCCGACTGCAGTGCCTGCCCCGCCATGACGGATTGGCATTTTATGCCCAAATAACTCTTTCTTCTTCAAGTGTCATTCTGACAGACATTTGGCCACAGCAAGAACTAAAACTACTCTAAATGTCTTGTAAAAATGAGGTTTGAAGACCTGATTTTTCTCTTCAGTTGTGAAGCCTACACAAGCCAGTTCCAGAGTTTCATGTGGTCCAAGCTATTTATGGAAAGGTATCTTCACATGTGGGTATCATGCTGTTGTAGTCAGCCACACGCCACTGGGATGAATCTCCAAACAAGGCACAGTTTATGGGAGAGTTGAGGTCAGCTTTCTTAGTTGCTGCACAGAAAGAACCCGAGCAAAAGTGGCTTATGGAGGAATGGGTTTATTTGGCTTACGGAGTCGAGGGGAGACTCCATCCTGGCAGGGAAAATGATGGCATGAGCAGAGGAGTGGACATCACCTCTGCCACAGTACTAGAAATAGCGGCAGGAAGGTGTGCCAAATACTGGCAAGGGGAAGCTGGCTTATAACTCTATAAACCCGCCCCCAACAAACAGCTTTAGCGAGGTTGTAATTCCTGAACTGCCATCAGCTGAGGATCGATTATTAGAACACATTCATTTGTTTGTGGGGGACACGTGGATCAAACCATGACAGGGAGGAAAGGATTTATTTGTAGCTATAGGTATAGGGGAAGTTGCAGAATTCAAAGGAGGCTGCTCCCCTTTCACAGGTCCAAGCAGAGAGAAAAACCCACCACCTTCACCACACACACACTAGCAAACAGGCAGGAGGGCAAGGAGAGAATTCTTTCACCTTTATATAGCCCTAGGGTGGGGTCTTGCAATCCTATCCCAGACTTAATGGCTTCCCGAGTCTCTGGAATTTCCTTCCTGCACTGCCCACACAGGAAAGGATGTTTACTTCTAGCTCCTTTGAGCTTCTTTCCATCCTGCCCCCTACTGAGAGGCTGCCTTCCTGTGAACATCTTCAGAGACCCACCCAAGATTACTTGAAATGTCAAGTTGACATCAAAACAACCATCACACATGCTCATCCACAATAGGTTCATCTTTGCACAGTTTAAGCCTACAGACATGGAAAAGTATGTGTCTTTGGATACTTGTGAGCCCCTAGGATACAGGGGAATCAACAGTTTCTCCTAAGGTTTCCTGATACACTAAACATGAGACAGCAAGTTGTGATTTGTCTCATGCCAAGAGTAATGAACATTTTTCAGTTCAGCCTAGACTTCAAATAGCTTTTACTGACTTAAACTCTCCTTAAGAAACTGGACAGGGATTCACTGCAGTGGAGCACCCCTGGTCCTCCTTCAAACTCTTATCTTGTGTGTTACGTGATCATTTCGAATCCTCCCCGGTTGCCACATGCACTGACAATCAGTCCATTTCTGTTTCCTTGCATTTCATCTCTGGCTGACAGTCTCAACAGCAGGACCAGGGACATAATTTCTGAAACCCAGTACAAAATGAAAATAGAGCCCTTTTTCAAAATGCAGGCGGTGGGGAAAATATATGAAAGAACGTGTAAAGCTTTTACTACTCTTCCATGTTCTTAGCTTTTCTAAGTGTGTTTTTTTTTTCAGATTTGCTATTCAATGAAGGAAAAACTAAACATCTGAAGTATTGGGGTGATTTCACTATTGGTCTTTACATTAGACAGCGCCTGTTTCCATGCAATCATAAGACTATTATATTAATAATTGGAAGTACAGAAATTAAAGCATTTTTACTATGGCTGAATGTTTGTATCCTCCTCCATATTTACTTATTTAAACTTAATCCCCAATATGGTAGTGTGAAATGATGGAGCTTTTTGGAGATGATTAGGTTATGAGACAGAGCTGTCAAAAGTGAGATTACTATCCTTAAAAATGATAGTACAGTGTTGTATCTCATAACTATAATCTTAGTACTTGTAAGGCTCAGACAATGATAAGTTCACAGCCATCCTGGACTAAATAATGAGACTATTTAAAAGGGTAGGAAGGAAACAAATGAAGTACTTTGCCATGTTTTTCTAGAAAGTTCCCAAGTATAGTTGTGTGAATTACACACCCCTCATAAACTCTATGTTGTGAATGTATTGTTCCTACCTGATGACAATTTAAGAGGTAGAACCTTACTGAAGGGGTTTTTTTGTGGGTGGGTTTGGGGATATTTAAGCCAGCTCCCTTTTGCTATAATTTCACTCACCTTTTTGCTGCTGTTTCCAACTACTTTGGTAGAGATGATGACCAGCCTCCACACATGCCGTTTTTTCCCTACCGTCATGAAGCTCCCCTTGAGATGGTCCGCCAGAATACAAAACTTTCCTCATCAACTGCTTTTTGTTGGGAGCTTTATCCCAGCAATGAGAAAGTAGCTATATCAGAAAATCGGTATCACAAGAGTGGGGTCATAGATGCTAGAAACCTGCCGAGTGGCTTTTGGCCTTTTGGAACTGATTTGCAGGAAAAATGGGAAGGGTATGAAATCTTGGTCTAAGAGACATCTTACAATGCTAAAGGCAGAGTTCGATGGACCATTCTTATCAGAGTTGCAAGACCTAAATGCACTAAGAACTGTGGAGTGGAGTGTTTGGTTTATGAGGGGATGAAAGAGCTTTATTGGGACTGGGTTAGAGGCAGTTTTTGTAAGGCTTACTGCATTCACCTGTGTCCTGAGAACTTCTACTGAATTGCATTTCATAGAAATGGAACGTTGCATGCAGAAGGATAGGGAACAGAAAAAAATGAAAGCTTTGGCCAAAAATGCTACCTATTCAACTGTAATTGTTTGAGAGATAATAACCATTAAGAATGCATCATCTTCTCTGCATTGGGCCAGCAGGAACCTTTTGAAAGTTAGGGTCATGAATGCCAAAGGAATGTGGTGATCTTAAAAGTCAGGTTTATTTCCTACTGGATTAACAAATTTAGTAGTCCACTTGAAATGTTGGAATATAACAAAAGAAAGGGTTAATAGATTTGCAGCACTATTTGTTTTATGGAAATGGCCAGTGGTCAATGTGAGACAGGATTGTTGGAGTCCCAATGGAATAAGGATAAACCATGGGTTACAGTGGAGACACTAGTACTTCTTTGAACATGCAGGTACTATGGGATGGCTACCAAGGAGAGCTGCTGGATTAGCATGGATTGTTCTTCAGTCTGTAAGCATTCCAGCTTGAGGGGTAGAATTCAAACTTCACCGATTTCATCACTGGCTATAGATGTTAGACTTGAGGCTATAGGATTTGATGTTTCCCTGTTTGTTTTAGATCTTGCTTGGGTTAAATCTCTCCTTGTTATGCAGTCCTTTGCAGGGTGAATATTTATAATTCTGTATTTTGGGTTTTACAGCTCATCGTTAAGAGACCTTGGTCTTTCAGAATGTTTAACAGTATTGGGATTGAAAAACACTATGAGGACTTTTAATATTTGAATGAATGTATTGCATTTCACATCATGGAGGGTCATCAGCTTATGTAGGCCAGGGGTGGAATGTAGTGGTTGGTTTATTTAGGTGTTGCCAATACACTCATGTGTTTTGAATACCTCAGTCTTAGGTGATGGCAAATTGGGAGGTGAAGCCTGGCTGGAGGAGGTATAACAACAGGGTTTGGGTTAATGGTGTCATAGCCAACTCCCCTTTACTAGAATAGGGATCACTCTCTTGTTGTTCTTCCTTCTGTTGTGGCAGAGGTGATGTCTAGCCTCAACTCATGCCATATTTTCGCTGCTTTCATGGAGCTTCCCCTTGAGACTGAGTTAGAATGACAATATTAGTATTAATAACAAGTAAAACAAACTTTCCTCTCATCATCTGCTTTTGGTGGGTGCTTTATCACAGCAATATGAAGGTAACTACAACACTATGTGAGCTCACAGCAAAAAGGTGCTCTTCATGAAACACAGAGAAGCCTCATCACACACAGAACCCATGGGTTATTTGATCTTAGATTTCCATGACTTACGTACTATAAAAGTTAAAGTACCATTGATCATAAGCTACTCGGTGCATAGTAATTGTATCTGATAATTTGGCCTGTAATCACATAGAGAGAACATGAAAGCATAATTCCAGCCATCATGGGTAAAACAGCATGGAGAATGTGCAGAAATGATCATTAACTGTGATTCTGTAGTGAGAGAAGCTTCCCAGAGAATAGAAATATTGGTTTCTTTCAATAGTCCCATGCAACACAGCATATAATATTGTTTATAAAATCATCATCTTATAAAATCATCATCTAATGCACTTCTATTGAACATAATAATTAAGTACTAGAGCCTTCATCAAAGTTGTAAATATTTATAACAAAATAAACCAATTTGGGAAATGGGAATTTTAATTACTTATGGATTAAACAAATGAGAGTGGAACCTGTTCTGTTATGAACCTGTTTTCATAATTTCAAAGCTCAAAGCTACATACTTTATTTTCATAGGATATTCCTACTGTATATATCACTTCCATTATACTTCATTGTCAGAAAAAGCAATGATATTTATCAAAAGATTTACCATAATAAATTTAATACTAAGACAACATGAATAGGACTATATGAGACACATTTTGGTCATATTATTTTGACAAAAATTTTAATTTTCTGTTGAATTTAATTAAAAACATAACAGATATACAGGATCCCTTGCCACAAGGACTAATACAGACAGCCCACGAAGGAGAATATACAACTGATCAGGGATGGGGAGGGGGGGAATTGGGGAAGTCGGGATAACAACACATGGTTTGTCCACTAAATAATGTAACTCATTATGGACAATAAATATTAAAAAAAAGAAAAAAAAAACATAACAGAGTATAATGAGCCTCAGTTTATAGATTCATAGTTCTTATTGCTGAATTAATTAAGACCATATTTACAAGCTTTCATAAAAAATAAGTTGAGCAGCGATTATATATGGAATTCTTTCTAAAATAAAAATATTTTCTGTCTTCAAGTTTAGAAAAGTGAATTTTAAGAAACAAAATATTTTAAAAAATTATTTGCTTTTAGGAGACAGTACTGAACAACCTGACCCTGTATGTAGTGTTTCTCCTCGCCCCCATGTGCTCAAACGATAATGATGGTTTTATCCACCCACATAAGTACTGACTTCCCCTAGGCAATAACAATTGTTGTTCACTAGAATCACAGTATCTCGACTATCAAGATGTTTGTTTCCGATTTATGGAAAACAACACAGTATAGGAATCCATGATCCTTCCAAAGCACTATTCTTCCTACAGCTTTCATTTCTAAAGTCACCAATGTTTCCATAAGTTAAACCCACATGTTCCATCAGGAGGGCTTAGCCAAGGGTTCCTGCAGGTGAATACAATGATGGAATCAGCTCACACTGCCCACTTGGCTATTTTTTTTAATGAATCTTCCATCTTAGAGAGTCTGATTACTCAAATGGGCATATTCATAGTTGGCAAAGAGGCATGAATTCCAAGCATGAACGGAGGCAGGCAAGCTGTGTGAAATGACTTGTGTAAGGTATACTGAAGAGCCTATGGAAATTTGCATTATGTGATCTAACAGAAAGTCACTCTTAATATCATGAAACAGCAACTACAGGGAGAGCCAGAATGTCAAGTAGGGGGCATTCAATGTAGCATTGCATTCACCTGCACCCATGCCTCTGTCTGTAATATATACCCATGCTTGTTGGTATAGTTAGTTTTTACCACAGGCCAATGAGTATGGAATGAGAGGTTGCTATAAACTATACATGTATCAAGCAAAAGCATAATAAGGGATTTCTAATAAAGCATAGGGCTAAAAGAAAGATTGTTGAAGTCAGTATTCTGAATTCTATAATTAATGAGAGGATCAAAGCTAGATGTGGGCATACACAAAACTTTCCTCAATGACAAGAGACAAACAGAAATTGGTAGAACTATGGATCACATTGTAGATTTAATGTAGGCAGAACACTCTAAATAAAAATACCATCAGGGTTAAAATATTTATTTTTGGAACCTCCCACTATACTTATTAGAAACTCATTTGCCAGATGTGTGCAATACTGACTGAAGCAGTCTCGACATGGGGTGTTACTCAAAGACAATAGAGTTACAAAAATGGCACGACTATTCTTTCCCAGCATGTAGATGTGCAGCAAATATTACTTAGCACAGTAAGAATTAATAGCCTATATGGCATTAGCACTGGATTTGATCCAGAGTTCTGATCTTTCTTTAAAAAATTGAAGCCATATTTTATTGGCAAAGCTTCTATAACCAAATTATAAAATTTGTGAAGTGCTAAATTCACTTATAATTAGAAACAAAAGTGACTACAAATTAGTAAAGTGCTCTAGATATTACTTATTTAGCATATGACAATATCTGTTGAAAAGGGATTCTAATGTTTGATTTTGCAGATGCAGATATCTTTCAGAGCTAACATTCTTGATTCTCCTCTGATTACTGGTGAAACATTACATCTCAACTCTTTTTGTTATGACTTTATTATGAATAAGTATATACATTTTATGAGCAAATCTTGTGAATGTGTCCACGTTTCCCTCCTCTCTGTCCCCTGCCCACTGGGGTCCTTCCTCGGTGCACATACTGGATCTGGCCATAGGGTAGGGGGTTATGAACTGCACCAGAGGGAGCCAGTTTTTATTTTATTTTTCTTCCCCCTTTGTGTATTAATACTGAGTTGGACAATGTCTCTGGATATTCTCCCCCATCATGGCTAGTACAATCTTTCCGCCCGCCCTTCAGCTCAGTTCCCTGAGTCATAGTGGGTGAGTTTTAGTTCTGCTGTATTGTTGAGATCTTGGGTATCTCTGGAACTTTTCCCTGGGTTGTGTTGGGTATTATTGGTATCTGTCTCCATTGACCTTTCATTGGTTATCAGACTTGCTGTGATCATTGGTCTCATGTTTGTCTCGCCTCTTTCTCTTAGGTTTCATTTGGGCCCTGTGTGTAGACTAGGGTGGTTTGTCTCCTGCTAGGATGTCAACCATCATCAAATGTCTTGTTGGTGGACTTGAGTTGTCCCAGGCTCTCTCAATGCCTTCTGAAAAATACAAACAGAATCTCCATTTGAGAGTGAGATCAATATAGGTTAAATGAGGCAACACTGCTATTTTGGCTAGATTATAATTGATGTAGCCTCTCTGTAGCTCTCTGGTAGTGGGATTTTCCCTTAGGAGCCAAAGTTCTTGGTCCCCATAGGATTTTGCCATGGATCCCAGTTCCAGGTAAGGGTTCATTGTAGATAAGAGGATCTCTTAGCCAATCAGTAAGCCATTGATTACCCTCCTTGGTTTAGTGTCATTATAGCACAGATTAGCATTTCTTGACTTGCTGGTCTCCTCCACACAGCCGTGTGTTCAGCATTCTTGTGATAACTGTCCATATTGTATATCAGTGGTCTCTGCTTTCTCCAAATAACATTGACCAATTTCCCCTAGCAGCTCATGCAATACCTTCCAACGCTATACATGCTACCATCTGGGAGATGGTTACCATTCTGGATCTAATAGGGGTTGTTGGTGTTGTTTGATGATACTCTGTGATTTCTTCAGCAATAGGGTCTTACCTTAGGCCAGGGACAGGTATTCCAGAGCTTTGGCAGAAATCTGTCATATTTTGGGGACCCTGTGATTCTCTTTGATCAACAACTCAGTCTGTGAAGGAACCAAAAACTGGGACAGGGAGATGTGGGCCTGAGCAATTATTCTTGAGGTTAGACTTCCTCCCCTTGTATCCATGGCTCCATGTACCAGGTGGTGCCCTCAGCTTCCTCAGGAGCTTACACATGAAGGCTAGAGTTTTATGGTGTCAATTCATTAATAGTTTAGTTTACTGTATGAGTTTTCCCACACTCCCATTCCCCCCACCAATTCTTTCCATTTCCTTTTACAGTGTCTCTGATCACTGACAGATTTTCTTAATGTTCAGGTTTAACCAGGTTAGGAACCACATATGACGGAGAATATGCTGTGCTTGACTCTCTACTCATGTGTGTGGTCACTAAGAATGATCTTCTCCAAGTCCATCCACTTTTCTTTAAATTTCATTATGTAAAATATTTCCTTTCAGCTGTGTAGAATTAATTCCATAGTGTATATGTACCACAACTTTGATACCCATTCATCCAGTGATGGACATTTGTGTTGATTCCAATTCTTTCCTATTATGAATTGAGCTGCTATAAACATGGTTGAGCAAATGTCTTTGTGCTTTGGCCAGGAAACTTGGGGGTAGATGCCCAGTAGAGGGATAGCTGGGTCCTCTGGTAGCTCTATATCCATCCTGTTCAAGAGCCTCCACACTGCTTTCCATAGTGGTTATACAAGTTTGCCTTTTTACAATTATTAGTTCAATTGAATGTATATTTTGCTATTTTATTTTTCAATTTTCTCCAAGCTTATATCATCTCTCAAAAATACATTATTTCACATCGTTTAATAGAGTAATAGCCCTTAGTGGGTAGTAACTACTGAACATAATTTTGAATGTATCTTTTTTGTTGTTAGATTATTGTTTTAGGTGCATCTTGACTCTGAGGCTGGAAGAACTTGATTTAATTTAGAAATCTGTCTCCTTGGTGGCTAACTTGCACTGCAGCAGACAGAAAGCATCAAACACAGCTGAGTGAGGGGGAAACAAAGCAAAAAGTCTGATATACTCTAATTTATAATTGGTTTTCTACCTAGTATTATTCTTAAGTTTATCTCTAGAAATATATTCTAAAATCAAGTATGTGATTCTTTAACTTGAGCTGAATTTCGTCATGTGGATTTATATCAATAAATGAGAAGTGAAGTCATAATAATTCTTACCTCATTAACAAACTAATTTTTTCATGGACTCCTTTGTTTTCAACATGTATTAAATATCATGAGTGACAGTAACAACTCATTTTTTTCTCATTTTCTTCTCATTTTCACATTTTATGATTTTAAATTGACTTGTATATTATAAATAATTTGTTCAATATGTAGAGGAAAAATAGTAAAATATAAATATAATATTATAAGGCATACTTGTTTTTGTAATTTGGATTTGTTGTTGTTTTATGATGTTACCTCACTCTGTAGCCTAGACTTACCTTGAATACTAAGTCCTCCTCACTCACCCTTCTTAGAGATGGAAGTCAGGTTCACCAAATTGTTTTTGTTTGTTTGATTTTTCAGACCAAAAGACATTCGTCCCATTTTTAAATATAGGGATGCCTCAACGATCTTTTTTTCCTCCTCTTATTTCATGTTATAGGGAAACAGACATTTGGTCCAGTCTAAACAAACATGCTCAAACACACGTCCACTCTTCTCTTGTCCCACATGTCCTTCCATATTCCATCTGCATCTCTCTCTATTCTCTGTTCCTTGTCATCTCATTTGGAGATGTGAGTAATCACAATAAAGAAAATCTCTAGGTTTTCTATGATCACACTGTTAGATCTGAAGACAATCTTTGAACTGTGTTTATCACAAGAGCATATGCATTCATGGACAGAGTTAATCCCCTTTAGAGGAAGTAGACCATGCTAGTTATTAGAGGCTATGTTATATCCAGCCAAATAGACATGTAGATTTGAAGAGGAAATAGGAACTTTTGTCACACAAACTATCATACATACACATGAACTTGTGTCAGAAAAAAATGAATTAGATAAAAATACAGTTCTATCAATAAAACTGTATGACAAATTAATTTATATACTTCTTGAGAATAGAATAATATTATATGGTGACAAAATATAGTTAAGGATATGTGAATGATTTTGATAGAGTCAATTTTGGTTACAATAGTGTTGTAGAATTTTTTAATTAGTTATGAAATAAGCAAAACAAGATTCTAAGAAATTTAACCGAAAAAGATAGGTATTATTGTCTAAAATAAAACGGGATGTTTAACTCTCCTCATTGATTAATATTTTAAATCACTCAATGTGTATTAATGTGTATTTTTTGTTATTTAGAGCTATTGAATATGGCACATTTTCTGTAACCAGTTTCTATACCTATACCTCTACATGTGTGCTGTCCAATAAGGTAACTACTTCGCAAATATGGCTATTGTGCTTTGAAATATAACCAGTTAAATTAGTGAACTTAATTGCACAATGCATACTTTGTGTACACGCATTTCCCCTGCTACAGTTCATCTAATGTAGATTCTCTTGTATTGGCCCCTAGGTCATTGATTTTTAATTATGGATGTTTTTAATTTCCATATTTTCACACTTTACAAAATCAAGCTAACAAAGGAGAATTTTTTTTCAAAAAGCTCACAGGAGGTCCCTTGACATTTTCTTTGAAAGCCTTGGGGATGCATTAAATAAAGTTCATAAACTATTTCTGAAAACAAAGCTCTAATTTTGGTAGCCACAATAAGAATGCCCTCAAATATTTTCACTTCATAAGAGTATGCAAATTTTGATAATGTTTTTGGAAGACTAAGCCTAGAGTTCTGAGAGAAGTGACATCCCTAGCACTATTTGCATGTCCACAGTTTTTGCTTATCAAGCCTTCAAAGTATTTGAATAATGCATGTGCCAGGTAAGTTCTGGAAAGCAAGCATATGAGCAGCACTCCCAGAGGGTCCAGTTTATCTGCGTATTCCCCAGATTTCATAATATAATTCTCATTGGCCTCAGAAACTGAGTTATTTTGTCTATCAAGAAGGAAGAATGTAAATTTATATATCAAATAAAATAAACTCATAGAAATATTTATTGTTGATATCTCACAATTTGAAGTCATAATAAAGATTATTATATAATGCTATAGACATTTTCATATGAATTTTTTTCTGAGAGGAATGCTTTGTAAGTCTATAACATTCCTTGAAGATTTATGTGACATGGTCCTCTGAGAAGAACAACATGTCATCTTTATCAGAAGCAACTGTGAGAACACACAGGAGACTCAAGCTTGGGCCTCTTGATGACATCCTTTCTTAGAAGAAGGGGTCAGGACGGGTCACTGGACTCACCTGAGATCCCAGGCACCCCTATGCCAGCCATAGGCAATGAAGAATTAGGTCTTATGGCCTCAGTGGAAGAGGAATTGTACTGAGTGGACGATCAAGAGAAGAGGGGCTCCATCTCTGCAGCCACAGGGAGGTCCAAGTGGATGCTGGGGTGAGACTTCTTGATGCTACCGCTGCCTTGGAATCTCCATGCCAGGGTAAGTAACCCCTCACCTATGCACTGTGAGGAAGCCCAATAAACTCATTGTTTTGTCAAGGTGAACTCTGGTGAAATCAGCCTTCAGTCTGTGGGGAGTGCCTTACCCCCGGGACCTAGCACTTGTCTGCTTCTTTCAAGAAAAGAGTTTACACAGCATTGGGCCATCAAGCTACAGCTTTGAGAGACATTCTCTAATTTCATCAATATAACTACAACATTACTACGTAAAAGTCACCACATGGATTTTTCTTTGTTATAATTTTTACACATAAAATGCCTTAAGAATACACTCTTATGTTGTATGGAAGAAGTCAGACCAAAATGGTACATATGTTATCATTCTTTTTTATGAAATCGAATAAAATGCAAATTCATTTATAATGGATTTAACCAATTTAATAGTTGTCTAAAGTGGGGCTGCTGAAGAGGCACGTGCAGAGATTATCAAAGCACATATGGAACTATCAGAGTAACGGAAATTCTCAGCATATTGATTAGGATGATAGCACACTTAGGCAAAATTTTGTGAATTACACATCTTCCTACTAAAGTTATCTTAAAATAATCAGGGCTGTGAAAATATAAGAAGAATCTAGTAAGTATCATCAATAGAAGAAAGTTCAATTAAGGACATGGAAACTTCTCAATCATGAATATCTTAAACCACTGACAATAATTATTGCAAAGTTAGAATAAGTAGGATGTGGTGGCACACGCCTTTAATCCAGGCACTCAGGAGGCTGAGGTAGGAGGATTACCATGAGTTCAAGCCACCCTGAGACTCCATAGTGAATTCTAGGTCAGCCTGGGCTAGAGAGAAACTCTACCTTGAAAAACAAACAAAAAAATTAGGAATATAATTATACGTTTGTTTTTAGGTGACTATTGTACTCATTATTCTTTGTCCAATCACTTTCCTATACTAGCAAGGTATTAAAAATGCTTTATCAAAAAACCAAGAAAATTATTGAAACTGGAAGCCCAATTCACTTTCACTCTTTTTTAGACAAAGGATTTAACTTAAGTCTTTCTTATTGTATTATTCAAGAAGAGTGCTGTTATGAGTAAAAGATTTTTTTACCAATCTGTATCTTATGAGCTAGTTTCATACTAATTTAGGCATAAACACCCTGACATCATTTATAATGAACTACATTGGCCAATTACATTTCAGTTTTGTAAACAAAGCAAGTGCATATCTCTATAATATACTACCAGTGGTATTTATTCTCTAATTACTCTCCCAGCATCAGAGAACATGCCAAATTTTCCGAGACTATTGGCAGAAATACAGACTTTGCTATTTAAATTTCATTAACATAATGATTATCTAAATGTACAAATGTACAGCAATGAGCAATGATGAAGTAAGCAATTAAGGAAGGACATATTCAGAAATATATGTTGTAACTTCATTGTAGTTTCCTCTAGGTTGTTTTTATAGCTAATACCTCTGGCATTTCGGCATTCTTATTGTAATTGCTAAGTATTATAAAATTGATAACAATCTCATCCCCAAGTTGTGATTTTGTCATTGTGTGGCAGAAAATCACACCTTTATTAATCGAAGATGTTTATTGTTCTCAGTAAAACACATTGTCAAATATAAATATAATTAAAATATATTTTAGATGTTTTCATGTCTAGTTAAAATGCACTTTGCATGGGATTACAGATCTTATTTGAGACTACAGATGCATGTGCTGAAGAATCTTACTTTACATGGGTACTGAGGATCCAAACTCACATACTTGTACCTATGTGCTTTATCCACGAAGAGATGTTTTTCAGTTAATTTTTGTGCAGAACTTATTTTTTACATAAATCATCATTATTCTGGCAGGACACAATCTTAAAAACAACTGACAAACCCAATATAAATGTGTGAAAATAAATGACTTTGAACAGTTAGTGGCAAATGGATTCTTGAGATCTTTAATATTTGCTCTGCTATATCAGTAATAGAGAAATACATATTTGACCACAAGTATATTGTTACATTTTTTGGTGTGTGAGATTATAGAAGATTGAACATTTTCAATAGAATATGTGAAAACTCAAAATATTTTGTTATTGCAGTATACAATTGTTACTTTTTGGTAATATCTAAACTGTTAGTGCTTTATAGTAATTATAATTTTAACATGTTTTAAAATATAATCTTGTATTAATAGCCTTAGTGAAAGTATATAACAGAAAAAATATCATGATCTCTTTGAAATTCTGAAGCTGATATAAGTGTGCTACACAAATATTCATTTATAATATAACATAGATGCTCAAAATGTTCAATTTTTTCTAAAATAGTTCTAGTTTAAGCACTTGGGGCAACTCAATAAATGTGTCCACTGGAAGAATTATGTTCCACAGATTATGATTATATAATTTTGTTTCCACACATTGCCTTATTTTATCACTGCAACCTGATTTATAATCCTTAAATGAGGAATATGGAAGAAATAATTTTGCCAAGATTCCAGTGTTTGCTCTTCACATTGACACTATTCTTCCTCATCTCTGAGGCCCACAGTCTTCAATTTCTTTTATAACATTCTAGAAATAAAGAATAAAACAGATGAATTCCTTGCCCTTTAGGAGCCTATAATAACGGTGCTGATCTGGACAAGCTCACAGATGTATAAGGAAGAGCTTAATATATTGTAAGCCAGTGATTAAGAGAAAAGAAATGGGTGGTGGGAAGCACAGAGCAGTGTGATTCAGTCAGGTATCCCTGGAGGATTAGAAGGTGAATGGGGAAGATGCCTTGGTGATGTCTGCAGGATGGTGTCAGCATTACCTCCTGACAGAAACAACCTTGGTGTGACAGTGATCCAGAGTGGTAGAAGTACAGCAATACAAGGCAGGTTGAGACAGAAAATGACATGCTGAGGACACATCCAAGAGTGTGTTCTGTGGAACTACTTAAGGTCACACGAAGAAAGGTATAAACTAGACTTCTTATGAACTCAGGCAGAATTGAAATTTTTATCCATTTGTGCATGGGAGCAATACCAGGGAGGGGCACAGAAGGTTACATGGTTAACTGTGGAAAATTATTCCTCAGTGGCTCTAGAGTAGACAGATGAGAGACAGCAAGATTATAGATGGGAAGGTCAATGGTTCATACAAGCTGGATTGGAGGTCAGCCTTTTGTGGGGCCTCTATGACATTATCTGTCAAAACATTAGGGTAAATATTTCTCTTTTGAAAGTATGTTAATTACATTTTCTTTTTATTCATAGTGTATTGAATTACTTCTCTCTGGCAGGAAATCCCTCAATCATCTTAGAGTCCCCCTTGCCACGAGTCAACATAGACAGACTTCTCCCTCTAGGTTCTTGACCTGTCTTTTTAATTTAATATCTTTATTATGAGTAAGTATATATATTGTTGACCTGCTTCTTTATAAAATTTGCTTAAGAAACCTAGTAAATACTTTTTTTACCCTAGTAAATACTTTTTTGTGCACCTTTGAAAAGTGTGCAAATCTTTTGTATTCTGCCATTCTGGATCATACATGTCTTTCGCAAAGATCTGGAAACCACATTATTGGATAGAATCACTGAGGAAGTTGATGCCTCTGTGTTCCAGTGGGAGGGTAGAAGCCCTAGATATTAGAACGCCTTCTTAATCCAAGTTGTAAAACAAGCCTCCTATCATGAATTTTAGAGTAAATGAACATTTACTTTAAAGCCAATTTGCATACATAGATGTCAGCATCACCCATCCCAGCTCTAGCTCTCCAGCTGTTTGTCTTGGACACAGCTGGTTATTTTGACTTAGTTTGTGAAGAGACCTCTTTGTTGACAATAGTTATCAAGGGAAAAAAAAAACTCTTTTGTCTGTTCACCTTGTTATTCATAATGTTGATACTATGTTATCATAACAATCTTTTGTTTTATATTAAACAAAAAGTCACTGAGAAGAGAAAAAGGGTTAAAGATATGTATAAAAGAATATCTTAAGTATTGTACAATCAACTTGAATTTGAACCCTGAGGTCCGAGGATATGAGGTAGGGGAGTACTTTAAAACCATACAATAGACTGAGAATGCATTGGGTTTTAGATTCCAATTAAGCTGGGGAATTGAAGAGATAGATCAAAATAATTCATGAGGTTATGAAAGTATTGCACTTGAGGCCTATATAGTGTAGCATCAACAATGAATGGAGCAGGGGGTGATGCAGAAAGTAGGATAATGCCAGGGAAAGAATCAATGGAATTGAGAGGCCAATATGATGAAAAAACTCCTGGAAGATCCTGAAAGTTAAGGAGCAAAATATAAAATACAGGACTAATAAAGAAACATTTTAAACTGGGATTCCATTACATAATTCAGATTGCTAAAAGTAAAAGAAAAACGTGGGGAAGAGAAGGGGGATTTTGATTGTAAGATCAAGACTAGAGATATAATCACTATTTTCTAACAGTTCTCTAGAGGAACAGAACCAATAAAATTAATTGTATTAAAAAGAGAATTTATTGGGCTGGAGAGATGGCTCAGCTGTTAAGGCACTTGCCTCTAGTGCCTAAGGCCCCAGGTTCAATTCCCAGTACCCACTTAAGCCAGACCCACAAGGTGGTGGCCCTGGTTCTCTCTCTCTCTCTCTCTCTATCTCTCTCTCTTCTCTCTCTCTTTCTCTCTCTCTCTGCTTGAAACTGAATAAATAAAATATAAAAATTTTTTTAAAAAGAGAATTTATTGGGCTGGAGAGATTGCTCAGTGGTTAAGGTGCTTGCCTGCAAAGCCCAAGGATAGGGTTCAATTCCCCAGTACCCTCGCTCATCCATGCTCTCTGTTTGTTCTATCTCTCTCTTCTTGCAAATACATATATTTTTCAAAGGGAGGAATTTCTTAGGTTAGCTTACAGCAGTTCAACATTCTAGCAGTCTGCAGGCCTGAATGTCAAGGAACTTGGTAGCTGCTCAGTGTTTGTGGTTGAACTCCTCAGCAATCACAATCTAGCCCTGAAGTACTGAAGGCTTCCTGGTGAGCCTCTGGTCTTCAGTCCATGCTGGAAAGCTGAGGAAACTTGGTTCTAGTGTCAACAAAGGATAGCAGAATAAGATAGATGCAAATGCAGGTGAAGGGACTCCCCCCAAAAAACACTGGAAACCACTTGTGAGGAAAGGGTTCTTTCCTTTCAGAGCTTCCTTACATAAAGCCCACCATCAGGAGGGCTGCTCACTCTGGGGAAACGGCTCACTCCAGAGGAAGACACTCATCCTTCACTCAATCCTTCCTGGGAGCAACCTCAGAAACCCACCCAAGAGGAATGTCTGTGGATTCCTCATGAGATCAAGTTGACAACAGAATTAACCACCAGAGCTCAGCTGAAGAAACATTAGGTTGGAGATTGTTTTCCCATGATCAAGTTAACAGTTTAGCTTGTCATCATTTTACAGGGGCAGAGGAAGTGTGAAAGAGTGACACTTTGGTCAGACATCGACAACTTCTTCATGGCAAGAGGAGCAGCCAGAATGTTAGCATTCAGGACTTTGTTACTTTCTCATTGGATATATATATCTGGTCATATATATAATTTATGACCAGAAGCAACTTAAATAAGAAGAGCATTTGTTTTGGCTTACACTTCCCAGAGCAAGTTTCATCATGATGGGTTAGACAATGGGACAAGAACAGAAACCATCAGGTGGCTCATCACACTGCAGTGACGAAGCAGGGACATAAAACCAAAAGGCCTGCTTCTGGCGATCCCTTCCTCCAACAAGGTTCCCCCTTCTAAGCAGTACCATTAGCTGGGGGCCAGGTGTTCAAACATATGTAACGATGGAGGGTATTTTATGTTCACACCAGCACAGGGGCTTATTCACTGAGTTGTGGTTCTCCCAGCGGTACCTGCAGGGGCCTTCACTGTGCAAGAGGATCTGAGAGCTTGCTCAACCAGAGTCCTCTCTAATGTGTAGCTAACAGGACTTTTGCTCCCGAGGAAATGCTATCTATAGCTTCTAAGAATGTTTGAAAGATGAAAGCGTGTATAGAATGAATTCAAATATATCTCATTAAAAAGATACGTACTTTGAAAGCTATGAAAGAATATTCATATTTTTCAACAATCAGATATTTCCTTGTGTTCAGTTAAGTACAGCATATTGATATTTCTATGGGGAGTGGGCATAAGATATATAAAAGATAATAATAATACAGCATGGGTTCTAAAATCACTTAAAACCCCAGTCATTGGTAAAAGACACATTTTTAAAACGTGTATCTGAAAATGTAAACCTGAACTTCAAACATTCTTTTTAATTAATGTATTTTGTGGTCTGACTACTCTTCTTTTTCATTTAGTAATATTTTACTATTTTATAGTATGAACAATCTCACAGCAGTGAAGTCAGGCTTTTCCAACTTTTACCCCTCTGCCTGCCATTTAATTAACCTCTCTCCCTCTCTCTCTCCTTCCTCTCTCCCTCTCTCTCTCCTTCCTCTCTCTCTCCTTCCTCTCTCCCTCTCTTCTCCCTCCTCTCTCTGTTCCTGTTTGTGTACATGTGTTGCTGTGTGTGTGATCCAGGTTCACACATGGAGGGCAGAGGTCAACTTCAAGGTCCATCCGACTTGTTCATTTGAGGCAGTTTCTCTCTCTGGATTTTGCTCTGCTGCTCTACCGCTCACAGAGAAAGCTTCAGGGCACTTTTGTTGCAGCTTACATCAAGGAAGCAGAGTGCTGGGATTACAGAACTGGCTCTGGTTCCCAGGGTTTTACTTAGGTATAAGAATGGAGTGCCTTGGGTGCTCATCTTTGAACTGTGGACGCTTTTCCACTAAGCCGTCTCCTCGGCCTTTTCTGCCTTTAAAAAGTATTCAGTTACAGCCTTCTTTTTGAAACTGATCATCAGACTTGACACATCCATATTATCTAGTGCTTAAAATTTTTATAACTGGTAATAAAAATATTACATGTTCACTGTTATTTAGAAGATGTATGTGAACAGAAACACTTATGAAATGAAACAAGCACAAGTGAGGGATTGAGAGAAAGGCCTCCTTAAAGGAGAGCACCTGATCCCAAAGCCCATCTGGGAAGCGAGCTCAGTCCTAACTGGAAGATATGATAGTCCAGGGAGCAAGCTGTGATATTTCACGGGGCACTGGCAATCAGCCCATCGTACTGAAGAGACACCTCCTTGTCTTCATAGCCTGGAAGCTGCCACTTACGCTTTAAACTGAATAGGGCTGTGTTCTTTCTGTGGCACCTGATTTCGTTCACTAACTAGAGTCCTTAGCAACTTCTGAAAAAGTTTATTATTAAAGTGCTATGTTTGAAAATGACCTACCCAACAGAAGGATTTCAAAGCACTTTGAAAAACTGTGACAACCAAGTCTCAATATACACATTATAGGAATGACATTGCTTGTTCAGGAGCAAGTTATCTCTTGGGTGAAGTGTGACAATGATTTAGGGGGCGATGACACAGCACACATGGGAAAGAATTGTCCCCCTTGTGAGGAAGCTGGGGAGGAGGCAAGTTAGACCTAATGATATTAATAATTAGTGATATGACAAAACGTAAAAAATACCATTCTTATCTTGAAAAAATATTATTTCAATAAATACACACACAATAAAATATCGAGCACTCATTGAGAGTCTAGTATATCATTGTAACAAAATTATCAATGAAATATTGCTTCTCTGAGCCACTAGAAATGTTGCCACAGAATTAAATCCAGAGACCCATTCTGTCGTTTTTCAACCACTACTGAGATGTTCCCTTGATGTCAATAGGCTCTTTATGTGTGTGTGTGAGTTCCTTTTTAAAGGAAAAGTCAAGTTGAATTCAACTAATATATGGGAGCATTTCCAGTGTGACAGATACTATATGGGGACTGGGCATGTCATCATAGAGAAGGTATGATCCTGGGCTTAAGAAATAGATCTCACCTTTACATTTCTGAAAAGATTTTAATATTAGGATTTCTGAGATTTTATGTTAGTAATCTTTGAGTAAAACATGCATGTACAATAAAGTGAATCAATTATAAAGCATGTGTGGAAAAATTTTAAAAGAAATTAATTTGACTTACTTTTAAACCTATGATACTTATAACTGAATAGTTGTGTGTGTGTGAGAGAGAGAGAGAAAGAGAGAGAGAGAGAGAGACAGAGAGAGAGAGAGAGATTGTGGGCATAAGCTTTTGGAGGTGAAAGGAAATCACAGGCATTGTCATCCTCAGGTATCATCCACCATATTTGAGATGGACTCCCATTGGTCTGGAACTTGCCTAATTATGCCACATTGGCTGGCCATCAAGCCCCAGGGATCTACTTATCTCTACCTCCCCTGAACTGGTATGATAAACAGGCATCACCACTTCTGGCTGTTTTTGACACAGGTGTTGAGGATTGACTTCAAGTCTTTATTCTTGCAAGAGAATACTTTACCAATGGAATTCTCTTCCCAGCTCTGCAGTATATATTTTTGACTAATCTAGACTAATAATAATGAAGAATTTTGACCAATATTATAAGGACTAAAATAACTATGACTTATTATATCCTCGTAATACTGTTAATATTGTATTTTAAAAGAGGATTTGAGAGGACAATAAATGAATATTCTTAAAGTTTATCATTATATGAAGGAGCAATGATTGCTGCTACTCATTAAAGGATTCACAGCAACTCCTTAAAGAAAAGAAGTGTCATGGTTTGATCAGGTATCCCCCACAAACAAATATTTTCTGAATGATAGAGCCTCAGCTGATGTTAGTTTGGGTTTTATAATCTTGCTGCAACTGTGTTGTTTGGAGTGGATTTATGGGTGTTATAGCCAGCTTCCCCTTGCCAGTGTTTGGCACACCTTCTTGCCACTGTTTGCAGTGCTGTGGCAGAGGTGATGTCCACTCCTCTGCTCATGCCATCATTTTCCCTCAAGTCTGTAAGCCTAATAAACTCATTCCTCCACAGGCCACTTTTGCTTGGGTTCTTTCTGAAGAGCAACAGAGAAAGCTGACTGCAACAATGTCAGTGAGAAAAATAATCAGCATAACTGAATCTTTGTAAGGCCCATTCACTATGGAGTTCTCCTGACTTGGTTTACCCACCTTATACATGGAGTTTAAGATAACAACTGTGTATTAGTTTCCTTTTACTATGGGAAACTTTACCTATTTAATCAATACCCACTTATATTGCTTAATGGAAAAAAATCTGATCCTACTTCTTAATTGAAATAAATTTAATCATGTGTTATTAATGCCAATAAAATTTCAACTTATTGAAGAATAGTAGTTTTAGCTATACCTATTTGGTTTAAATCATGGCTTTTGTGTTTTTGCTTTAATGAAAACATTTTTCCATGTTATAGGAGTAATGATGATAATGATTTTTTTAGCATTTATATTGTGAAGAAAATTTACCATTTACCAGAAATCATTCAATAGTTGGTGAAAATAATGTCTTGAACACAGTGAAAGTACCATTTGGAATTAATTCTTCTGCCTATTTATCCTGACTCAATCCCAAATTGAGTTTTGTATTAATATCTACATTTATATCTTTAGATCACCTGCATCTGGTTGGGGATGTTTGAGATAAGGAATGAAGGTACCCCTGATGGCTTTTGCTTATGATACTGCATTGTGAAAACAAAATCCCCTCACAATTCACAGAAACTATTATTATGTTACCTTATTTAGCAAAATGGACTCTACAAATGTGATTAAAGATCTTAAAAGGCAGAGCTTATCTTGGATTATCTGTAATCACAATGTAATCACAATGGTCTTTATAAGAGGGTGGAAAGGAGAGTTACAGAAAATGAAGAGACATGTGTAAAGGCGTGTAGAATTTGGAGCCACACAGGTTCAAGATGTAGAGTGCTCATAGCATGTAGATGAAGAGACCATCTTTAGAGGGGCCAGAAACGCCTCTAAAGCATCCAAGGGAAACAGCTCACTGAACAACACTTTGATTTTAAGACTACTGACATCAAAAGTGCATGACAATACATTTGTGCATTTTAAGATATGTTGTCTTGAGAAAAGTAATACAGAAAGCAAAGGATATAAAGAAAATTCAGGTAGAATCTTCTTTATCCCTGACACTGAATATCCATTTACAATGACAGTCTCTTTTAAAAAATGTGACTACAGCTGCCTAGAAAAGTCTTTATTTCATAAGGTCAGTCAGTTACAGGCTTGTAGATAGAGAGCTGCCCAAGTTTCAGTTGGACATATGATTGCTATTTTATACAAACTTCTCCCATGAATAGTAATAAAGTTAATGGAACTCATGAAAAGAGTTTCACCCACTCAAGACCATTCCTTTTGAAAAAAAAAAGTCCTATTAATTTAGGTTTTAAACACCTTTAAAGACTATGTCTTTCTTTTACCTTTCCCTTGAAAAATCTAGGCAATTTAAACTAAAATGGCTGCAAATTGCTGGAATGGTCAACCTCAAAGTCACAGCCAATTAGGATATGACACACATAAGAAGAGCTATCATAAAACCGGGTTTCAGAGACAGCTTTAAAGAGAGAAATTTCACTTTTCTCAGCTTAGTCATATTAGTATTCTATAGTAGAACATTAGCATGTGGAAACGGTCTAAAAGATTAATGAGCTACTTCAAAGAGCACAGTGACAAAACTAAACCTCTCATTATGTTCTGTCTTTTCTTTCTTTTTCCACATCACACTGGAGAGATGCTCTGATGAGAAGGGGTAGACAGGTTGCCAGATGTTTTCTGCTGTGGATCTGGTGTCTTCCAATTCCAGATCACGTAGAACTAAGAAAAAGGATTAGGAAATTTTACCACCTGCAGCAAGTACTCCACTCGTCACCTTCCTTCATCTCCGCTTTTCCTTAAATCATATGATACTTCAAGATTAAAATGTCATCTTTAGTATCTAGTAAGTTCAATGGATGGATTCTAAATTACTTAGAATTTATTAAAAGAATCTTCACTTCTCAGTGGAAAATCAATAAAACATTTGAAGTTTTTATTCTGACATTGCGCTGTCATTTTCTAGCCTTGTCAAGTGTTCAAATTGATTGATTTGATTAGTGTCCGGGTATGGATTGTCACTAGTGTGCTGAACACCACTTAGTGTGTTGGAGTTGGCAAAGGGACAGGGTATGAAAGTAATCATGAAAGCCTACAAAGGAGGCCAATGCGGAAGGTGATTCACCATCAGCAGTAGCAGTGATCACATGGGAGGGAGGCAGAGCTCAAGGGACCTTAACTCCTTCTCATTTCCTTTTCTCAAATCCTGCCTATTTATGTTATTAGCGAAAAGTCATTGGCACCATTTTTTATGCGATGGGCATGTCTGCATAAACATGTTTGCATGCCTGTGGGTGCTCCTGTGTGTACATACATGCATGTTCATATGTGTGTGGAAGCCAGACAACTTTGCCTGTTGTTTCTTAGATACCTCATGCACCTTTCTTTGAGACATAGTCTCCCTGTACCTGGAGCTCACTGATGTGACCAGTGATGTGACCAGATGGTAGCATGTGTGGAACTGGAAAGTGTTACATGAGCTGCCAGGGGAAATTGGCCAAAGATATTTCATGAAGCAGAGGTAACTGATATACAACACTGAATGATGCTATGAGAATGCTGAAGACAATGCTATATGGTAGAGACCTATAAGCCATGAAGTGCTCAACCCTTCAGGTGGTGCTAAACCTAGCTGTGTAATCAGTGGCTTGCTAATTGGCTAAGAGATCCACTCAAATACAGGTAACCCTTAACTGGAACTGGGATCCATGGTCCACACATATGAGGAACAAGAACCTGGGCTCCAAGGGGAATCACCCACTAACCAGACATCCACAGAGAGGCTATGCCCATAACAATCTCTCAAATTGGTCTCATTTAACCTATACTGATCTCACTCTCCATTGGAGATTCTGTTTGTGTTTCAGAAGGCAGCAAGAACCATGGATAACCCAATTCTACTAACAGGTCTTGAGATGTTGCTTGACACCCAGGCAGGAGATGAACCACCCCTAACTTATAATATAAAGCCCAAATGAAACCTTTGAGGAAAAGGTAAGATGAGCAAAAGACATACCTCCCCAGCAAGACAGACAACCTGTGAAAGGGTAATGGAGACAGACACCGAGGATACCCAACACAATCCAAAGCAGAAATCCAGAGACTCTTAAGACCTCAACAGTAAAGGAGATCTAAAATTCACCCACCATGACTCAGGGATCTGAGCGGAAGAGGGGTTGAAAAGATTGTAAGAGCCATGGTGCAGGAGAATATCCAGAGCCATGGTCCCCCTCAGCAACAACACACAAAGAAGAAGAAAAACAACAAGAAAATCTGACTTCCTCTCATACAATCCATAACCCCCTGTCCCATGGACTGGTCCAGCAAGCCCACTGAGAATGACCCCCAATGAGTTTGGGACAGGGAGGAGAGAAATGGGGGCACTATCACAAGACCTGCTCATACAATGTATCTAATTATTGACAATAAATATGGAAAAAAACCAAAAAAGTCCTTAAATATACAGATAAATTGTTAGATACATTATATTTTTCTGTTTCTACTACCATATAATTTCCAGACTTAAACCCCCAGTAGACTGTCAAAGGCAGTATTTGTTTTATAAACGAAGCAGTGATTTTCCCTCATAAATAATGTGTGCTGAGAGACTAGCACTCCACATTCACCTCTCTGCCTTTCCCTTGACTCTCCTTCTTGTTCTATGTTCTTCTTTTCTCTTAGGATTGAATTAAATGCAATTGAGGACATGAACAATGAGATTGTTAATCTTTTCTCTCCTGAGACACAGATGTGGAGAAGGTGAGACTGGTAAAAGAAAAAAGAACGCTCCTTTTTGGCATCGAGGACCCTGGACAACCCAGCCCCACTAACAGGACCTGGGTGATGGCTGGCACCCAGGCAGGAGATGAACCACCCCTAACTTACATAACATCTAGGGCCCAAATGAAACCTTTGAGGAAGTGGTGACATAAGCAAGAGACCTACCTCCACAACAAGTAAGAACCCCTGAACGGACAATAGAGACAGACACCAAGGATACCCAGCATTGTTCAAAGCAGAAATCCAGAGACTGTGAAGATCTCAAAAATAAAACAGACTTAAAACTCACCCACCATGACTCAGGGGTCTGAGAGGAAGAAGGGAAGGAAAGACTGTGAGAGCCATGGTCGGGGAGAATATCTAGAGACATTACCCTCTCAGTAACAACAATTCTGCCCCCCCCCCAAAAAAAAAAAGAAAGCTGGCTACTTCTTGTACAATTCATAAGCCCCTATCCCATGGACTGGTCCAGCAATCCCACTGACGAGGACCCCCTGTGGGTTGGGAACAGGAAGGAGGGAAATGGGGGTACCATCACAAGACTTGCCCATACAATGTATCTAATTATTGACAATAAATAAGTTTGTTTTTAAAAAAGAAAATGCTCCTTTGCAATCATTTTGTGATTTATTTCATTTTCTTTCCTTGTCTGTGTTTCTCACAAGCCCAAATGACACAGTAAACCTTATGTTGTTTTATGACACTTTTCAAGAACCAAATAATTATTCAAGTCACAGAGAAGTAGGAGGAACTTTTTGTTTTTATTTAGTTTTGTGAATGCTGTGTAAGCATGGGGAAATTATGGATTTTAATGCATGGGCGTGCAAAATGCTAAGACTGAGGGTAGAAATTAATCATACGCTCAGACGTGAATCTGAGTTATACAGTCAGGACATTCATTGGCCACAAGAAAGTCTTTTCGTTATGACATGAAAAGTCTAGAGGACCACAGAGCCGAGGGAACAGACCTCATGCACACAGGGGTGCTGGGATTGTGTGTGACACACTTTACTGTAGGAACAAAAGGAAAACAAGCTTCTAGAAACATTCTTTAGAAATCCAAACACCTTAACCACATCAACAAAATTCATTAACCTCAGAGTAACAGCAAAATGTCTTTAAATTGTTTTGTTTTCATGTTTTAATATTTTATTATAGATGAAACTACTTTGAAAATTTTCATCTTTTACTCCAAATTCAGGAGAACTCCCTTTGGACGCCTCAACGGGCTTTACCTTTTCCTTTTTCCTCTTTCTTCGTTTGCTCTTCATTCTATTAAGTAATCTGCTTTCAATTACACTTCATTATAGGTTTTTCATCAACTTTTCCATCAATTATTTCTGTTTTGCTCTAATAAGGAATTCCTAGTTGGATATCTTAGAATGTAGAAATGCAGAGAAAGATTCAGAGTATCCAATTAGCTCTCCTTGTTATTCAAGGAAATAAATAAAAATCACTCCTTCCCTGATTCCCGTCTCCTTTCTTCTCTTCCCTTCTTCTGCTCTGCATTCTTTCTACATTAAGATGTATTCCAAAAATTGTATCTGATTCAATAAATCCTAGTTATTTTTTCTATTTATCATCTATCTATCATCAATTATATCTTCTACTTTGTACAATGATATTGGTTTTGATCTACAGTACCCATTTCTCTTCTCTTTGTTTGTTAAAAACTCCTTTTTTTGCTTCTTATCTGGAGTGTAAATGACTGGATATGGAGCTATGCTGTTTACTTATATACAGCCTAGAATTCCTAGTGCAGTATGAGCTGTGACAATAACCAGTGCATGATATTAACCACTGTCAATACAGACTCGCCTGATTCATGTTTACTCAGGGACTGGAGATATGTCGTCTCTGCCAGGTCCTGCTAATTATGTTCTCATAAATATCAGCCTTAAACTACAGCTCTCTGTTGACTCATTTAAATAAAGCTGCTACTTTTTCTGTTTTCTAATGAGCTTAATTTACAGACGTCTGTCCTAATAGGTGAACTGGATGAGTTTATAATTAGGATGAGATGGAGTGAGATTTAGTTGATGATAAAATTGGTGGCACATATTGCCAATGAAAAAGTTGGAAAGGAGTGAGGTTGTCTGGGACACTGGGAAGTGACCATGACATGTTATGGCTCTTAAACACCTTTGACATGTCTCTCCTTCCTGTCTTCCAAAAGTTTCAAAGGGCAACTAGTTCAAAATGAGGTTTATTAAAAGACATTTGGTCTAGCAAAGAAATCCCCAATTGATATCAAGTGTAAAAGCTGGATATGTTTGCTATCACCTGTAAGCCCAGCTCGAAGGAGACTGAGGAAGGAGGACTGCCGTGAGTTTAAAGTGAGATTCTGTCTCAAGGAAAAAAAGTAACAACACTTGTATAAACTGTGGATATTGTCCAATTCGTCTTTACACCAGACTCTAAAAGCTAAACATGAATGAAGGGCAGCTTCAATCTGTAAATATCTCTTGTTAATAAAACATAGTGTCCACCTATGTTGAGAATTAAGAAATTTTAATAATGGAATTAAAATATAGATTACTTGTGAATTCAAATTTATAGTTCAATTAGCTAGCTGGAAGTCTATGTTTCTGATTCTTTCCCTTCCTTAACACATAATATATCATATCTACATATTTTGCCTGAAAATTAATCTGTGGTATTGTTTTCATATTATGTTTATGAAACCACATTAAAAGTATAGGTATTACCAATTAAATTCAATTAAATATGGTTCTTGTATATAAGTTATGTTTGATAATACTTTAAACTATAATTATGTTTTGGGTCAAATACAAGGAAATGATGTGGTTTAAAAGGATATCTCTAACTGTAGTGAATTTATCACTTTAATAACTGTGTAAGAGAAACCTATAAAGTAAAAAATCAACATTATAGGTATAATTTTTTTTGAAAAGTTGTGCATTGTTTTTAACTCAATTCTTTAGAGTTAATGTTTCATTCAAAGGATTTATGAATATATTACTTGTGCAGAGAGTACAAATACATTAATCATAAAGACAATATCTATAAAATGTTTCTTTTTATGTAAGCTTGGATTAAAGTTTGGAAAGATCAATTTGTCAGCCCAATTGTTACGAGTAAAAATAGGATATCAATAGGAGAAAAAGCAGAGAAGCATATATAAAAACCAAGTCAAACTAGACCTTTAAAAGCCTGTGGGACTTTAGTATTAGTTATCCGACAGCGAGTGAGAAAAAGTCATAGATGCACAATGAAGCCATCACACAGCAATGGACACATTTCTAAACCTGAGCAGTAATAGTTGGCATTTCCTTAGAAATATACCTTAACTTAGAAAAATACCTTTCACCCATCATGCTTAGAAAGAACCCATTCCAACAGCAACTAGGTTCTCTACTTTGTTTGGTATGTGGAGTTTTAAGGATACAATTTTAAAGTCATCATGTTTAAGCCGAGTTTATCTGAGCTTTTCAGCTTGCACACCTCTACTCCTGTTACAGTGCTATGATTTAGTATATGTGGGACAGTTTCTAAAAAGAGGAATGTGTCAATGGCAGGGGAGGTGTCAGGGGGGAGTGGGTAGAGCCAGGGTTACATGACTATTGACATTATTTGTAAAGCAGCAAGGTGACACATATAATCTATGAAATTAATGAAAACTATTTCTTGCATTATCTGGAAAATAGTGTATGAGAATAAATACATAATATAGTGCTACACTTTCTAATAAAAGTGTATATATAAATTGTTATCACTTTTTCTTCGTTGATATGTATTCATTCCTACATGTTTTCTTAACATGGTCTAATTTAACCTTCATAATTAAACAACCATTTAAACTTAAGTGTGGCTGAAGAAACACTTAAATACATTTAAATAAAAACTTTTAAACTTTGTATTTTTATTATACATGACTATTCACAAGGAAATGGGGTTAGAATGTTTCCCAGCTATGAAAACATTATACATCAATTACAAGAAGGGAAAGGTGATGCAGGTTAAAAGGAAATCCACGGAAAGCTTGAGAGATGTAAACTGAACAGAGAAGGAAGGAATGAAGTCAAGAACAACTCAGTGGGGGCAGCTCCACTGTCAAGAGGGCCAAGCTGACTTCCGGTGGAAGCGGAAGGGCAGTGCTCTTTACTTCTCCAAAGATGAAATATGTCTGACACCATATTATTATTCAATAGTTAAATTTTTAATTAAGGAGGCAATATGTTTTAATTAGTTAATGTAACATATATTTCTTATGAGGGACATTGACAAACACTGTTAAAGGTAGCAAAGGCTTAAACAGTCATAATTCATTTGTTATGAATTAAATGACAATAAAGTACATTTACATAGACATCCTTGCTAACACCAACATTGTTATTAGTATGTGTAATGACAGCACTGCTTTGTGGTATGTCACAGCTACTGATGTGAGTGTCTCTGAATGAGAAAGGGTTGATTCACTCTTTCTATATTGTCCATCCTGGCATCCATCTCACTGAAAGCCTCTAAGTGAAAAAAAAATGCTTCCTAAAGAATTATCAAGGGCTGGAGAGATGGCTCAGCAGTTGGGGCACTTGCCTCCAGTGCCTGGGGCCCCCTGGTTCGGTTCCCCAGGTCCCACATGGGCTGGACCCACAGGTTGGTGGCCCTGGTGTGTTCATGCTCGCTCGCTCTCTCTCTCTCTCTCTCTCTCTCTCTCTCTTTCTCTCTCTCTGCTTGAAAATGAATAAATAAAAATATTTTAAAAAGAATTATCAACAGATTGTTCAATCCATCTACAATTGTGATTTTCTTGGTGATTACAAGACTTAGAGTTCATTTTCAGAAGCCAAGACAGAGTATTTGGTCAATAAAATCAAGATATAATAATTAAAATGTAATAGTGAGATACTGTCTTACTGAATTCAGTAAAAAATTCCCGTTTTGAAAATTTTTTTGAATACGAGATTTCTACTATTTAAGGTCTTCTAAGTATAATGCTGTTTGATAACAGGATGAGAATCCACTCATGTGCATCCAAGGGAGTTGTCAAAAATGACATAACTACCTACCGCTGTGTATTTCCTTCTGGGCGTACAAGAGTGCAGTAGTCATGAATCTTTTCAGAACTGTTAAATATATTAGAAGTATACTCAATTTTATGTATCATTACAGTAATACCCCAAAATTTAAATAGTAAACAACATTGGTCTTATGAGGCACTCAGTGAACATTTCTTAGATGCTCACACAACATGTTGGGAATGATTCATGTTACAATTATTACCCTTGTGTTCACATCACTCATCTTTGTGATATTTTAAAGAAAACAGAATCTATAAATATATGACAAGTTTAACATTAGTAAAATGACAGAAAAGATCACGGCCCTCTCTGAAAACCATGAGGATGGAAGGAGAGAGGGAGAGAAATAGGGAATAATAGAGATAAGAAAGGAGGTAGAAGAGAAAGAGAGAGCACATGACAATGTGATATAGTAGAAATAAAAATTATTTCAGCAGGCTAAATGTGTTAAGAGGCAACTTATAAAACATAAGAGACTCTGAAGTTCTGTTCCTTTCATGTTTCTGCCAAAGTGTGTGGCCACATTGTGCTTATAATGGATATACCTAAAACAAACTTGGGCACCAATTAGCAATCAAAAGAATAACAGCATCCAAAATGAATAGAAACCTTTTGCAGAGTTTAAGAATCATAATTCTTATTTGAAGTGAAATATAATTCAAAATAACAAGTGTCTGGTCAGAATAAAAGGATGTTATAGTCTGATTAAAACCCTGATAAATACCACCATCAAAATTTATAATAAGAAAATATCTCAATGGACATTTAAATGGCAAGGAAAGACAAAATAAACAAAACAGGTCTGCATTTTTGTCAATTATCAATATTTTAACATGAATTTTTACATTGAATAATTTTCATGGTAAATTGCATTTTTTATTTATCTGTGTGATTCTCAACACAATTCATCTGTTTCATTGAGTTAGCACCCAGGGTACCTTTGGTCCTAAGGCAGCATGGTACCCTAGCGCCTCTTTGATTATGCAGTGCTGAGAATTAAGTCATGATTTCATGGCTGTGTATCATGTAATTCACTATTTAAATGTCCCTTGTTTATAATGTTAAATATCTGACTATCATAATGCATAGATTACACATTCTCATTGCTTCTTTTCCTGGTACTACTTTTTTCTCCAGTTTTTTTTTGTCTGCCTAACATGATATAGTGATAAAAAGAAAGCCTTCAAATTCCAAGCAATAAATAGTGATTATAGTCTAAAGAGCACTGGTCAATGACACATCTTTCCTAGCTTCTCCTTCATGAAAAGATTTGGAGAATGGCATATTTATTGTTCGAAGTTCTCACTAGTATTTTGCAGGCATAGGATAGATTCTTTTAACTTCATAGTCAATTTTCTCCCTTGGTTACTTTTTGTTGTTGACAGGGTCTTACTATAAAGCCCATCTGGGCTCTGCTTTGTCATTCTCTTGCATCAGACTCCAGAGTACTTAGATACCACCTGCCCCAGCTCAGAACCTACTTCTTACTTAGCAAGTTATATTACACTTCAAAGGCTCTGAGAACGTTTAACATGGAGCACACAGAAACACAGAAAATAAAGCCTCTTCATCCTTCTTTGAGACAGTATCAGTTGTATTTTCTAGAATTCTCCATAAATTAATAACACGTTAAAGTTCTAATTTTAGAATTAATGGAGCTCAGTTTGGAGTCTTTTGGTTTAGAACAATCCTCTTTGTTCTAATTAAAATGCACTGGTCAGTTTATACCTTCCCTTGTCTTACCTGGTCATTGTTCATTGTTCTATGATTTACAATGTTAAGATGTGGGCCACTGAGAGCTTGTTTCATATTTTTTTTTCTGCATGCAAGAATTTTAAACAATATCTATCGGACAGATGGCTGTGTATCTCGTTAGGAATCCTTTCCTGAGACTCTGCTCCATAATCTTTCCCAACCACCTGTCCAAATGTCCAGCTGTCCTCATCAAGAAGCATTATTTAGATTTAACCAAAGAAGAAAATTAAATGTTCAAAAGTAAAATAGTCCCAGTGATTCCACCACATACAGTCTTAGCACCTGGCCCACAACAAATGGGAAGCCATCATTCATTTGTGTGGGATTAGAAACTCCTGCATCTTTCTTTTTTTCCAGCTCTGTGATTGACACAGGAAGCACCTGCCCTGAATGTTGGGCAAGGGCTGTATGGCTGAGCTATAGCACAAAAGCTCTTGCTCAATTTTGAAACTTCAGTTTCTGATCAAGGGGGTAGTGTGACTAAGATTTAAACACAGTATTCATAGAGGTCTGCACCTCTCTAAAAACCTGAAAACCTTAATGAAGTACAATAATTGTTATTACATAATAATTACATGTTATTAGATCCTAAGATTTGATGAATGTGTCCCAAGCACTGGAATGTGATCAAGGCTTAAACTCCTGACTCATTTCTTTGACAATGGGGCCTGAGCAGTTCTGGTTGGTCGAAGTCATTCGCTGATGGGAAGCAGTGCTTAGATGTTCAATAGATTTCTGAGAACACCCTCTACTCCAATGACACGATCAAAGCTTTTCAGTTCCCGAGAAAATTCCATCCATTACTATTTAGAATAAAGAAAGTATGTTGTATAATTTCTACCCTACCCCTGACTCAAAATCTCAGCCTTTACCAGCCTTTGTAACTTACTTCCCATATATTTGCTTAGATAGTTATGCACTCTCATATTCCTTGAAAACCCATTTTTTTGGAGATTAAGCATTTTAGGAATTTTGGTTTTTTGACCTTTGTTTAGCATCTTATAAGACATTATGTATATAGGATTTAGCATATACCATTTTAATTATTTGATTCTAAATTTGTCCTCATCAATTTAAGCAATTTATTTCTTAGTCCCTGGAGATAGAAAAGATTAAGACTGCTCTTCAATTCAGCAAACATTTGTTTAAGCTTAATATAAGCTCCTTGCATATTAACCTCTATTATTCCACAAACAAAGCATGTGCTATGCTCTACTCTGATCTTATTCTTTTTGAGTCAGAATCTCTAGGCCACCCCTCTGCTGATATAGCCATTCTCGCCTAGAGTTCTCATGTCATGTTTGTCTCTGCTAAAATAATTTCTGCCTTAATTTTAGCAGCTTCAATCACTCTGGCTCATTTATTTTGAGCACCTATACACTTTGCTAGTTCACATTGACAATCCTTCTCAATTATAACCAACAATTAAATGAGAACAGGAAGTGCAACATTATCCATATTCTAAGGATTTGTGGTCAATGCATCAAGGTGAGGTTCCACAGGTGTAAATGTTACTGATTGCACTATGCTATGCTATATCTCCCTGAAGGTATCAGAGCATGTCTGTGATAGTTGTCGCTTAATTGCTAGAGTTCATGAAAGAGGGCATATTCTCAACCCCCAAATAAATATCTTTTAATTCTGGAGCTTTCACAAATGCTTTGAGACTCTCATAAGCTATGAATTAGCTTTCTGTACCCATACACATTTTGCCAGATTTTTCAGCCAAATAGGGAGAAGAGATAATTTGAAGAAAATATAATTTATATAATGAAGATTTTTTTTAAACTTTAAAGGGAAGCTAATCAATGGCTTTCTGGATTGTTAATGAAAAGATCAATCAAGAATTATGAAAGGAATTTGGTGTTTGCTCCTGGATTGGATCCGCAGCTTTGGAGCAAGAAGTAACCACCCTCCTGTGACTTCCACAGCCAAAGTGATTCTGTTCCCCTGACCACAGAAAGTGGCAGGAAATCTGCAGGGGCAGAGCTATCCTGAGCACTGATAATGAAGGAAACAGTCCAAGGGATGGTCACTTATTACCAACAGCAAAACTGGTCTGAGACATGGAGTCACATGCTTCGTAACTTCTGACAAAGTAATCTCAATACATCCAGAGACCAGAAAAGTCACTCTCCCTGGTATTAATAAAAGTTAGGTTGACTGAATAAATTATGTGTTTTCCATTCTCATAAGCAGACCACAAAGACCTCTCATAGGAACCCATATTCCTACTTTTCTACATTTTAGGGTTGTGAAGTCTTTCTCAGCTGATACATTTGATGGAGGTCTCAAATTTTTCTATTCCTTATGTAATGAAATCTAAAGTGATTCTTTATTTTAGCCATTTTATTTGTCTTTAAATTATGGCTTTGAAATATTTTACCTTCAACTTCTTTTGTCTTACTTTAAAACAATTTGATACTTGAAGCTCAAATATTTTATTTTGAAGTGACTATGAAGGCATTGTATTCAGGAAAACACTGTTCATAAATATGGAAATGTGAAATGATACTTGCGTTTTCTGAATTTTGTCTTCAGATTTCCATTTCTAAGATGATGCCTTTTTTTATTTCAGTGCAGTTGGCATTCTTCTGCACTGTGTGATGTGGGTCAGTACTGTGCACCTCCTTGCACAGGGATAGACATCTATCCTCTGCGTTGCTTGTTCTTACTCTTTATTAATGTAAGTTGAATTGAATTTGCTTTTGCCCTTGCTTGCTACAATTAATATGTAGGCTTCTGTTGTATTTTCTCCTAGTAACTTGATCTAGTTCCTTTGTGGAGCTAACTTAGAATTTAGCTATTTTTATTTCTTGTTTGTTTCTTGTCTTATTAATCATCTTGAGTTTTCCTTTCACCTTATCATGCTAAAGACTATTTACTTCCTTGAATTGATTTGTTTCTCAGACTCATCTTTTTTTTAGAAACAGGACTTATATTTTTCTAAGCCTTTTGAATGTTGTCACAATTAAAATTTCATTTTATAAATGAAAATCCAATGACAAAAAATTAGAAAATGATTATGAAAAATATTCCAGATTGTGGAACATTAAAGGGTGGCCATTATATACCTGGTAACAAATATGGAACCTCCTGATTAATTTAGGGTAGTGAACAGAGAATGAAAAAAATGAATGACTATATGTTAGATATTTTATAGACTTAAAAGCACCTAGGGTGCTTATGCATTTGTGCATATGCATCTGTATCTGAATATTAACCCATTTATAATTGATCCATTATATTACCATGAAATGCCTACCATATGGTAGACCTTATAATTTTTATTCCTTATAATTTTATATGTTATATAATATCTTTCCTCTAAAAGAGTTATTGTTTAGACATTAAATCTATATGGCTAATTATGCTGCACTTTTGACTAAATATTATTATTAGAGAATAAGGGTGGGTAATTTTAGTGCATTTATAATGACATGATTGCCTTTTTCATAAAATAATACCAGAATTCAGAGAGAGAGAGAGAGATCATATAACATGTAAAAGGGTCTCATTAATATGATGCTAGGCATGGCATAATATAGAAAGAGAAACAGGTTATATGATGGAAATTCACGTTTCTTCAGGAAAAGAATACAAGGGTCAAGCCTAAGAGTAAAATGATTCATAGCAACAACAAAAACATGAGGCTTAAAAGATGGCTCAGTGGATAAGTACACTTCTTATGCAAACATGAGGTTCTGAGCGTACCTGAAATCCCCCAAGTTCAAATCTCCAGAACACACATAAACAGATGGGCATGCCCATGTGTGCCTGAAAGACAAATCCAGCCAAGGGTTTCAGAGTCCATCGAATCACCTAGGCTTGTGAAAAGCAGCAAGCTTGGATAATAGTTAGGGAATCTCTGCTCATGCAAGGGCAGGTAGAAAAATGGTGACATGGGACACCTGATGTTCTTGCTCCAGTCATCACAGGAAAATACCTTATGTTCTGTAAGGACCTAGACACATGCATATACCACACTCACCCCACCACACACACACCACACAGATGCACACAACACAGCAATGTGCATATATGAATAAGTAAAAAGAAAAACATAGAAGAGGGGAAGATATGTAATGCTTTACTTGAACTTGTATTTGTGGCTTCACTACTCATCAGGTATATGGGGTAGAAACAAGTTTCTCTGTTCTGAGGCTTAATGTTTTTAAGGACTAGAAATGTAATCTTGTAGTCCAGACTGACCATGGACTCTCTATAACTGAGTCTGGTCTTGAAATTGTTTTTCTCTGGCATCTACTTCCTCAGTGCTGAGATATGTTCTTTTCAGTGATTAAAAGAGCAGGAGCTTAGCTTCGGTCAAAGCAAAGTTGAGGAGATAGATGCCCCACTATCTAACAGTGATGCATTTGCTGGAAATATCTCATCTCTGTTATCAATTCCTTTAACTCTAAAAGCAGAAATTAAGAAATAGAGCATGTGAGAGGATTTAGTGATAAAACAACTGTGATATTTGCATAGTAATTTCAGTGAACTAGACAAAGGTAAGGCTATGAGGTATGGAAATTACAAGCTGATTTTTAAGGTAGCTATGATTCAAATTCAGGTTTGTTACGATTTAGTAATAGATCTATAACTAGAAGCTTGAGTCTGTCTTTATATTCAGAAAAAAAGTGTAAAAGATTAACTTTTCTGTTTTTTAAATCAAAATAATCTATGAAACTCCAGTTCAGATACACACAGATATGCTATATGTAATCTAACTTAATGGTTTCTTAGACAGTAAACTCCTCTTTGGTTGATGCTTCTTTTGCCTTTCTTCAGCACTGACATTTAAAGAGCTACATACCATGTACTTTTTAAGATTGAACTAAGGTAATAAAAGTAGGGATATTTTAGAAGTTACTGCTGAAATGATGTATGAGGCAAGTATCCCTGAGTGCCTGCTGGACCCTTTGATGATGTGCAATGATATTAAAATAAAACAAAACAAAACTTTGCACTTTCTCTTTTTCCCCATAAGCTCATTGGAGACCAAGTCTTTGTATAGCTTTCATAGTATTATCATTTATGTAATAAAGAAAATGTCTTTAAAAAGCTACATGTTATTGAGGATTCTCTCTGAATTAAAAGAACATCTATATTTTCTATGCCACATCTAGCTGTATTTTTCTTCTCTATCACCCAGAGCGTTTTACATTTATAGCTTGCACTGAGTCAGTCTTAGAAGAGAAAGAAGGGTCACTTTTATGTTAAAATGTACAATAGAACATAATATTAAAGCCAGTAGAGTTGTCAAAAGATCTTGACAAATTCATCTTTATTGCCTGGATTTTACTTTCTCTAGGAGTACCTGTATGCTGACAGTCTTGTGCAATACAAGTTTAGAAATCCTCTGATGAAAGTATGTTTTACTTGTGGGCATGTGATTTCATAGTCACATTTTCATTTACAGTCATGGGATTGAACTACAAAGTGTATAAAGAACTCAAGGCTTGTTTTGGGACATTTATTCATTGATGCTCTTTATGGAAGAGTCTGCCATTTACAGTAGTCTACCTTGCCATGTTGAAATGTTTGTAAAGCTAATTTCTGAGAATGATGTCTGAAAATGGAGGTCTCACAATAGCTCTCATATAAAGCTTATTATTGTCAGTATCTTTTTTTTAATAAATTTTTTTATTGTCCATAATGAGTTACAACATTTAGTGGGCAAACAATGAGTTGTTATCCCCACTTCCCCACTGCCCTCCCCTCCCCCCTCAACTGGATAACCTCCTCCATGGGTCGTCTGGATCAGGCCTTGTGACAGGGGACCATGGATAGCCTAGTATTCAGCCAGGTTCTCCTGTCCGTACCTCTGGATAGTCTCCCCCACCACAGCTCTCACAATCTTTCCGCCCCCTCTTCCACATAGTTCCCTGAGTCGTGGTGGATGAGTAATAAGTTTGCTTTAAGGTTGTGAGCTTAGGGGTCTTTGTGTCGAAAATCGTTGGTTTCTGTTCCACTGGCTAATCCTGTGTTGATTTAATGGCTGTGGCTGTGGGCCCCTTGTTCATCTCATCTTTCTCTGCGGAGTTCCATTTGGATCCTCCATTGTTTGACTGTGGTGGCCCCTCTCTTGCCAGAATCTCAGCTATCGGCCTACGGTCGGTTGGTAGGATTAGGTGAGCCCCAGCACTCTCGCTGCATCCTGAAAGATACAAACACAATCTCCATCGGAGAGTGAGATCAGTGTAGGTTAACAAATATACACAATTTTGGATTACCAGGATTCGATTTTTAGTAGCTTCCCTGTCAATTGATCCCATAGTGCATCTTGTCTTGGGAGCCTAAGAGTACGGGATCCGGTGCCTAACACCCTGAATTCCAAGTTCCAGACAAGGGGACCCCCTCACTAAGTGGAAAATTGGCCGAATTGAAAGCTGTTGATTGTCCTCCCCAGGTCCAGGCTCCTCCATTACACAAATGCTCCTCTCTTGGTTCGCTGCTCACTCCTACTGGGAGGTGTGGTCAGCCTACTCATAACCACCGATTGTGTTTCCTGTCAGTGGTCTCTGTTTACTCCAGCTGTCGTAGATCATTTTCCCCTGGCAGCCTGTTCCGTGCCTTCCAGCACTACACTAACTGCCTTCTGGGGGCTGGATAACATTCCGGACGTTGATCGATGCAGTCTGTGGTTTCTTCAGTAACAGGGTTTTGCCTCAGGCCTGGGGAAAGCACTCAAGAGCTTTGACAGAATTCTGTCTTGTTGTTGGAATCTCATGAGTCACTTTGGTCAACAGCTCAGTGAGGGAAGGAACCAGTGGTTGGAACCAGGGGTTGTCAGGCTGGTCTAATTAATCACAGGCTTATTGTCAGTATCTTATTATGTCTTATCACATGATTTTCCATTCATAGTCAAGTTGGCAGAAATATTTGCAGTATCGTTTTGAAGAGCAATGTTTTAAATTTGAATTGTAAAGTCTTTTAGGGAAAAGATGAACAAAAATAAAGCCAAAGTCTCTCCTTGGAAGCTTAAAATGGTCATATCAGACCTATACATCTGAAAAAAAGTACCTTGTGCTTGAACCAAAAAAAGGGGGGGAGTCTTGGCTGGGCATGGTGGTGCACACCTTTAATCCCAGCACTCACTTGGGAGGCAGAGGTAGGTGGACTGCCATGAGTTCAAGGCCACCCTGACACTACATAGTGAAGTCCAGGTCAGCTTGGACTAGAGTGAGACCCTACATCAAAAAACCAAAAAATCAATCAATAAATAAAATAAATAAATAAAAATAAAAGGGGAATCTTGCATAATACCTAAATTTACAAATTAGAATTTATTTTTCTTGCTAATCATAGAATGGGGTACCAAGAATCAAACCCATAGTATACTGAACAGAAAGGCTTTAGAGAAAATTGTGGAAGCAGCATCAAGTGATTAAACTTCCAAAAAATTAAATTCTGTTAATGCAAATTAGTTGTATATATGGATGGAGTTCAGTTTAATACAAAAGCACAGAAACTTTGTTGATTTCCCCAGAGGACATTTCTGCACGGTTATAAGATGAAAGACCACACGTCTGTGAGAATATGATAAGACAAATGGCAAGAACTCATACACTAGGTGTGTGAATTGTATTCCATACTTTCAACATTTTGGATCCCTTGACATGTTAGAAATCATTTCAAAATCCATTGAATATAGGAAGCATTTTTGCTTGTTTACTTCATATCATTATGCATTTATTGGTTTAATTATTTATTAACACATTCTAAATAGTCTTAAAAGAACACATTTACATGCATTTCTAACCCAATTTATTACACGGTTAATTTAGTGGTTTACATTATATACATTAAAGTAAAATCAATTTAAGAAAATGAAACTTAAGGAAATGAAATAAGATGAATATTATGTCCTAACACTTGGCTGTAGATTTTACATACAAGCAAAACCTAGGAGAAAATGCATCAGTTTCAGAACCAATTAATGAAAATAAAGTCTTAAGGAAAAGAACTGCTGAGACCCATCCTCATAGAAATTTGATTACAGGAAAATATGCAATAATAAAATATTTAAGAATATGTTTACAAGGTCTACATCCAAACCACTTTAAGTTGAAGATAATTAAGAAAAAATATTTAAGCAGGCATGAGTGACTCCTAAGAAAGTCATTTGACAGTTTGGTGTCACATGACTCTTATTCATGTACTGAGGAGACTTAGGTAGAAGGATCACCAGAAGTTCAAGGCCAACCTGGGCTACTTCATTGTGAGGCCTAGGTCAGCCTGCCTTAGATTGAGACCCTGCTTCAAAAAATTTATCTTCTACTTTTGTTGAACTTTAGGGCTTTATAATTATAGAATAGGGATGGCCAGGGGGTTTTCCCACCCACCCCAGACTTTGAATTTGATACTGCACTTAGGTTCCAGGAAACCCTTAGATATTTCCATGTAGACTTTTGAGGACATTACAAACAGGAAAATTGCAAGTGTTCTTCATTAAACACAGAAATCATTATTTACAGAATCTATTTTAAACCGATGGTAAATAAAGTAGAATTCATCAGTGAACCAAATTCTTTAGTTTTTCCTAAACTAACTGCTATTAAACATCTTCACTATCCCGGTAACTTCTTGTTCTTAATTTCTTGGTGCATGCAATGCCCTTATCCTTCTTTGGATTTTCTGCACCTTTCCTGGCACCCAGAGTTACTCTCTGCTCAAGCTCACTGTCCAAAGTGAGTCCTGTAGGCTGGACTTCAGCCTTTCTAGACCTCAAAGACCTGACACCTGCATCTCCAGTGACCAAAGAAAGTGTCTTCTATATCTCTCCTAATAGTTTTTCTGTTGTAAAATTTCTTCATTTCCCCTTGACTGATTCATTTAGTCTATGATCTAAAGCTTTGATTATATTGGCCCAGAGAAAAAGCAAACTGTGAGAAAGAAGAGTGTTAATTGTGGGTGGTAAAACAAGGATTTCACTGGTCTGGCTTTCTCTGAGCTGTCATATTACCTAAGGGCTTCTTGCCTCTTTACTGCTGTGATGTTGAAAGTCAACAAATGCTGCTTTATTAGAAACCAAAGATAGAGAAGTATCCTGTGTGTACTTGTGCTGTTGGCTTTGTCCCAATTATTTAAACAGAGGATGTATACAGAATTCTGAATTTTAGTAGGTTATTCTGCCTTTGCTAAGACTAATGTGAAAGTCTCCTCTATCTTTATTTGAAAAAATTCATAGTTCTTGAAGTATATTTATCCAGTCATAGATGCATGTACCCACACTCATACTTTTTCATTTTATTTAATAGAACACATTGTGATGAAAAATGTTCCAAGGGAGTTGTGGAATGAACCATTCCTTGAATCTAGAAATACTTGAATCTCTCAGTACTGTTTTGGTGCTCTTAAAAACCTATTTTTTTAGGTGTACGAAACTAATAGAGATAGGATATTAGGTTTTTATGTTTTCTATTTTTAGAAGAATAACTTATGCTTGACAGTTCAGTGTGATGAACATTTAAAAATAAAATTTCCTGGTGCTATTCTACTAATGGGTAGATTGATTAGAACCTGAGCTTACATGGAGATGCATATGTCACCCTAGAGCTGAATGCTTCTGCATCTATGTTAAGGGTGCACAGAAAGTAAACTTGGATTAGTATTACTTCCTGTCATCTTTGCCTTTATACAATCTCAAGATTACCCTTAGCTTCAGAGTTTAAAACTCTCATAAATGTGCAGAAAAGAGAGACAATATGCTTCCTCTTCTATGACTTGATAAATATGCTGAAATAACTATAATTAATGATTTTTTTTCAAATAAAGATAGAGGAAACTTTCACATTAGTCTTAACAAGGGCAGAGTAACTTACTAAAATTCAGAATTTTGCATGCTTCCTCCGTTTAAATAATTGAGACGAAGCCAACAGTGCAAGTACACGAATGTTCCAGTATTCGTCAAGTTCACCACATATAGTTGGATGTGGCCATTAATTCTATATTGGATAAGAGAGGACAAAATATTATTTTCATAGAATTGAAATAAAAATAGTGCACATATCTGCCAGTGTTTATGGGTGATGACTACAGAAAACAGGAGAGATGCTCCAGGGAGTGAACGGATCCTAGGTTTCTCATCCTTTCTCCATCTCTAATTAAAGTGAGATGTCAGAAAGAATCAAGATTTAGCCAGATTAGATTACATTTTCATCTATCAAGCATTATTCTGCTTCTGTTAGTGACTGATTTTGTTAAAATTCTTATGATTTATCTAACACTTTATATTTTAACATAACTCAGAGCCAATGTGAACACATGAATATTTCTTCTGAAGATAGCTTAGGACTGAGTACATCATAGCCTCTACTCCTCACCTGGGATCTGTTACTGATAAAATATCAGAGAAGGAATGGGCACTAAGGTGACTGAAGCTGTTTATTATTTATATTTTTAAAGTTTATTGGCCTGCATAAAAATGAAAGGCAATCAGACTGTAGGCATAGATAAGGAGCACTTTGAAGTACGTAAATAGTAAATAGGAGTTATGTGGACAGGTGCTGGCCCACAAAATATCCATTATGTTCTCAGCAACCTAAATATAAAAGAGTAAGCATTCAGAAATTCGTAGAGCAATTTGCAGAGTAATTATGTCTGTTAAAGCTATTAATAAGAGTAAACACATTCCATGCCTTTAATTTTTAATTTCATTTATTTTAATGTGTACTATATTGATATTAATATTAAATACAGAACAGGTTCATGTTTTAAATTGTTTCATGTTTCCAGTGTTTTTATTTTGCAAGATTATAGACAAAGAGGTTTAAAAGGCATAAAGAATTTGAAAACCTTGATACAGGATTTTGATGTTATAGATCCTCAGGAGGAAATTAAGGAAAACAATTCACTTAGTAAAGGCTACTAAAACAAGGAATTTGAGGCACTAGATTAAAACTATTTCTAGGGTTTCATATCATGTAGGAGTGAACAGGCAGGAACTACATGCAATATGAGGAAAAAGCAATAATCTAAAATTCAAGTTTGAAAGAAAGGTCGGGAGAAAATTAAAAAAAAGAACAACAACAAAAAAAAAAAAACCTAAGTCATGAAAGTGATAGAGATGCTGTTTCTAGGCAGGTCTCATTCAGTATTTTGAAATAATGTTTATTTTATTATTTGATACTAGAAAAATGTATCTTTACAATGCAGAAAGCATTATTCTCTTTATGAAAGAACAATATGTATTTCTAAATTAAAATTAGCTATAATCCCACAATCTAGCAAAGATCGCATTTTATATATCCCATTAGTGTCATTTTTCTCTGTGAAAGTTTTTCTATATTGCTTTTCATAACTTTTGTTAATTTTATTTATATTTTAGACCAGATTTTTTCAACTTTTATTGCGAATTTTAATTCATGAACATACTGTAATTTGATTGAATTCCAATCCTATATTTTCCTCTCCCACCCGTGTTCTACCAGCATCCTGAGCTTTCGAAGCAGTCTCCTTTAGTTTTGAAATCTCTTTCTGTCTGTGCTGCTCTGTCCTCTATGTGAAAATATTGATGGACTCAGAGTTACACAAGGTGTGTGGGGCTACCAGCAGCCACTGTGAAGTTATGAAAGCAAGAGTCAGTTCATGTATGGAAGACAGTGTTGCAGATTGTTCCTTCCCACTTTGTGGCTCTTCCACAATATTCCCTGGGCCATGTATTGCATCATAGAAATGGCTCACTTAGTGTGCGGCTCTCAATGGCCTCTTATTTTCTGCTTTAATGGTTTTTTATATTTTACTATTTATTTTTATTAATATTTATAACCTAAGTCTTACTAAAAGTACATTATTATTATTGTTATATTAACTTGATCTCTTTCTACCCCTCTGTTTATGGAAGCCAATATCTGCCTAACATCATCAAGGAGAGTCTTGCAATGATCAGAAGTAGTCAAAGGTGATTAAAGGTTTTCCCTGTATTTATTGTCAATAATTAGATACCTTGTATGAGCAAGTTTTATGATGGTACCCCCATTTCCCTCCTCCCTGTCCCCAACCTGCTTGCTGGACCAGTCCATGGGATAGGGGGTTATGGATTTTTACCTTTGGTAGCCAGTTTTTTTTTCCTTCTTTGTGTGTTTCTGCTGAGTGGGGTGATGGCTCTGGATGCTCTCCCCCACCATGGGGAATCTTTCTCCTCCCTCTTCCACTCAGATCCCTGAGTCATGGTGGGTGAGTTTTAAGTCTGGTTTACTGAGGGAAATGGGGGCACCATCACAAGATTTTCTCATTCAATGTATGTAATTATTCAGACTAAAGATATTAAAAATAAAAAGTGACAAAATGATCCTTATATTGGTTCATAATGACGTGATTAGATGTCCACAAGTCTGTGTGATATGTGCCTCCCACAAACCTTGTTAGGACATCAGCACATTACCCATCTTATGTGTAAAAAAATGACAATGATTAAAAACAAGCATTCACAAAAAATGAGTTTTTGGATTTCTGCTTGGATTATGTTGGGTATCCTCAGTGTCTGTCTTCACTATACTTTCACAGGTTATCTGACTTGCTGTGGAGGTAGGTCTCTTGCTCAACTCGCCTCTTCCTCAAATCGGTATCTTCAGTTAGGGATGGTTCACTCCTGCCTGGGTGACAGGCAACATCTCAGATCCTATTGGTGGGATTGGGTTGTCCGCCTGTTCTTGGTGCCTTATGAAACATACAAACAGAATCTCCAACAGACAGTGATATCAGTATAGGCTAAATGATATGCACATTGTTAATTTGGTGAGATTCTAATGGGTGTAGCCTCTCTCTAGATCTCTGGTTAGTGGGTGTTTCCCCTGGGAGCTCAGGTTCATGGTCCGCATATGGGTTTTCCATGGATCCCAGTTCCAGTTAAAGGTTACCTGCCTCTGAGAGAATCTCTTAGCCAATTAGCAACCCATTGATTACACACCTAGGTTTAGTACCACCATTTCACTGATGAGCACTTCTTGGTTTACTGGTCTCTGCAATATAGCAGTGTCTTCAGCATTCTCGTAGCATCATTCAGTGTTATATATGTTTTGAGTCTCCTTAGTATCTATGGCTAGCTCCATGGAAAAGTTTCTTTGTGTAGCAACAAGAAAAACACTGATTCTTTCTGCCACTTCGCCTATAATGTGCCTTGAGCTCTGACCACGACTCATTCAGTGCTAACTGCCGAGATTTCTCTTCTTCTCATCAGTTTGATGAGTCTTGGGTCTCTTCACTATTCACTGCCATCTGTAAAAAGAAGCTCCTCTATCCAAAAGTGAGAACAGCATTAATTAATAGGCAAAAACATATATAGAGAATAATTTGATGGATTTTTCACTGAATGCTATGCAGTGGTTAAATTAATTTCTTGAGCTGCTATAATCTATACAGTAAACTAATGGCCAAACAATTTCAATAAACTTAATCGGTCTTCTACATACTAAAATTTGAAATAAAGGCATTGATGAGGCAAATTCCGAGTTTGCTAAGTACTGTGAAGCAGCAGCTGTCCCAGGGCTCCCTACTAGCTTCTGGTGTTTTCTAACATCTTTACCCATGGCTTGGGCTGTTGATGCAGCAGCCAGAACTCTGTCTGCCTTCATGTTCCTTAGGTGTCCTCGCTAAGTGCATATTAAATATTTGTTTTAAATATCCCTGTTCTATAATCATAACCAACAGTAATAATGAATTGGGAACTCATTATAGCTCGAATGTCTCTAATTCTGGAGTTTGGAGTTTAGGACTTTGACACACACATACACCCACATCTATTTAATCGCTCTATGTGGTTATCTAAATTAATTATCTTTATTTATGTCAATTTATAAATTTATGACATAATTCCTTGAAAATATCAATTTTGATAACTGTTTAATGTTTCCATTGCTCAGATAACCCATGCTTTAATTAATTATTATTTATCGGATATTTATTTTTTTTGAACTTTTTCAGGTTGAGAAATGATGGTGCTGTGAATATTCCTACAGAGAATATTTCATGTATGTCTAAATCTATACTTAATTTAAAATTCTAAAATTTTAAAAGGTTATAAACATCAGGAATTATTTTATTTGAAAATATAATCATCAAATTTTGAGAATTATTTCTTTAAGATGAATTATTTGCTTATAATGAGACTGAATATATTTTTAAATTTTTAATCTATTGTACAGACATATAATCAACCCAACTATTGTATCCATGTTCTTATAGGGCTTATTTGTTTTTTGCCTTGTTTACTTATAGCAGAAAGTTTCAAAAGATATTACTTCTATAATATAAAGATTTAGTATCTTTTAATCTTGATTGTATATATATAAGATGAAGTCAAGTTTAACTTACTCAAAATGTATATGTGCAATGTGTTCATCAATAAAGTTCTTCATAGGAAATATTTTATAGGGAATAGTTGGGATTTCTGTATCCTGTTGAGAAGTTGTTACCCAGCTGCTTAAGAGAAACACTTGTACATCAAAAAGTTTATGGGCTGGGGAGATGGCTCAGCAGTTAAGTTGCTTGCCTGCAAAGCCTAACTACACAGGTCTGATACCCCAGTAACCATGTAAAGTCAGATGCACAAAGTGGTGGATGCATCTGGATGCCTTGGCACACCCATTCTGTTTCATTCTCATTCTCTCTCTTCTCCTTGTAAATAAATAAATATGTTTTTTAAAGTTTATAAATTTGTTCTAACATAGCAAGTTGAGGTAACTTTCCATTGTTATAAAACGAGAGGATAGCAGAGCAGGAATAGAATCCAGGTCTACTGAATGCCATGACAATACTTTAAGGAGTTGACAACTATAATTTGTTGTGAGATAATAATTGCTAATTACTTTGAGCATTCCTTTTATCTGTAAAAGATACAATAAAGCTCACAAATTCATATAGTGTTTTATCCAATGGAAAACAATGCCTCAGAAATTAATTGTCCTGTAATATTACCTCAAATGAACTTTTAAATTTGATAATTTTAGCAACAGTCCAGACTTGATTCTCTGATGGTTGGCACTGGGTTTCTGTCTAATGTGAAGATGGGAACATGCTGGGTCTCTCCACCACAGATGTGAGGGCCAACGAAGATGTGGGCTAGCCACAGCGACTGTGACCTATGGTAGGACAGGGACTTATCGGCATCTGATTTCTTCTTCAGGAATTTTCAAGATGTATATTACTTTTCTTATCACTGACATAGAATGTCTGGCAGAAACAACTTTAGAGAGGAAGGACTTATTCAGGCTCACTGTTCAAGGGTAGACTCCATCATGGCTGTAAGAGTGGGACTTTGACATGGATGGTTACATTGCAGCAACAGACAAGAAGCAGAGTGTTCAGGCAGGACTTGAAACCAACCTCTTATTGCTCTCAATGACCAGCCATCCACATTCTGTACCTGGGCTCTACCTCCTAAAGGTTCCACATCCTCCCTAAATATTAGCACCTCTACACGTGAACTGTGTTCAAATGTATGAGCTGTGAGTGACACGTCACTTTCAAACCACAGTATGAGAACCGAAGCTGGGGAGACAGCTCGGTGTTAAAGGTGCTTGCTTGCAAAGACTGCTGGCCCAGGTTCAGCTCTCCAGTACCTGTGTAAAGCAGCTGTGCAAGCAAACAAGGTGCCACATGCATCTGGATTCGTTTGCAGTGGCAGGCCCTGGCGTGCCCATATATTCTTTCTCACCCCCACTCTATTCTCAAATAAATAAATAAACATATTTTAAAAAGGAACTGAAGCAAACAATGCCCTAAAGTTTGGCAATCTGATTTGAACTCAGATCAAACTCCAAAGACCTCGTTCTTTCCAGTGTCCTTTGGTCTTTTGATATAAGAAAGGAGCACATGGCATTTTCACTGCTGTCCAGAATAGTCCCTGAAAACTGCAGAGTAAGGAACTCAGATGGTGTAAATGGATTCTGTGTAATCCATTCCTAAACAATTGTGTGTGTGTGTGTGTGTGTGTGTGTGTGTGTGTGTGTGTGTGTGTATGTGTGTGTGTGTGTGTGTAAACATGTATGAGCCCAGGCATGGGTGTGAGGATCAGAGGACAACCTTGGGGCTATGGGGTTTTCTACCTTTCCTTTCACCTTCTTTGAAACAGGCTTTCTCTTATTGTTTTGCTCTGGTTAATCTGGATTAGCTATCCCACAAAAATCAGGATTTTCCCAGTTCCCTCTCCTATTCCCTTGGTCATATTAGTACTACAGAACATGTGCCACTTTGTGTCTGGCTTTACATGAGTGCTGGTAGTTGAGCTGGGGTTGGAAGGCTTGGGGATCAGGTTCCTTTAACTGCTGAGCTATGTAATAATCCTGAAACCTCTTTCCTTAAATACTGTCATTAGTTCTGAAGTAAGAATGGCAGACAATAAGATTTATTGAGTCTATAGAAGGTGCCATTTAATATTTACATTTATATTTTCATTATTGGGATTTCGTTGGTAGGGGGATGGTTGAATTTTAGAGGATGTAAATCACTGGTCCAGGATCACAAAGCTATTTAGTTGTACGGCTTTTATTGAATGCATATGTAGCTGATCTCCAGAATTTGAGAACTTTTCTCACCCCTTTGAGTCAGACTTCATTTCTAAGAGAGTTTGGCCAGATTAAAGGGGATTTGTTGAAGGTTGAAATGAGCGAGCTGTGACTAATAGATGCATGATGTATCTTAGTCATTAATACTATTCCTGTGCAATTCATAAAATACTTTCCTTTTTAATTTTCAAATTTTGCTATGTAGTAACTGAAAAATTGTACTTAAAGTTTAAGAAAATTGTAAGTAGTCCAAAATAAATCTTGAAAACAAATATAACTGTGGCTCTATATGCATAATAATTAAGCTTTATTTCTTTCAAATGTTTTGACCAGAGGTATCTGTTAGGGAAATGATATGCTAATGTCACCATGCATAAGACTTCTAGAAAAGAGAAGATATAGAGACTAAGGCTCTAACACATAAGGAGTAGGGCAAGAAAACAATTTCAGATTTCAAGAAATGCCCTCAAAATGAATGTCCATTTATCCAGAATTTTAGGAAAGTAAACTCACACCTTCTTCACTGACTTCGGTTTGTATATATTACCCATGGCTGTTAACATCAGTTAAATTAAATTAAATTAATATTCTGACTTTAATATAAATGGTTTATAGAGAAACTGCAATACCTTTTTTGATCCAATTTAGAATCTAATGATTTTTTTTCTTGATTGAATTAGAGCATCACCACTGATAGTACAGAGGCTGCATAATGGTAACACATTATAGAATAAATTTATTGAACTTCACTAATAGATTATGTAATATGGCCAGCAGTGAGAGACATACTAGGAACTTGGTGGAGTGTTTGCCTAGTATGCACAAAGCTCTGGGTTCATGTCTCAGCATCACATAATATCAGGTGTTTGTACACATACATGCAATCCTAGCACTTCGGTGGTATGAACATGAGGATAACAAGTTCAATGTCATCTTTGGTTACATAGCAATTTCAAGGCCAGCCAGACACATATGAGATCATATCTTAAAATAAAACATACTAGAGGCTGGAGAGAGTTCAGCAGTTAACATGCTTGCTGACCTGGCCTAACAAACCAGGTTCAATTCCCCAGTACCACCATAAAGCCAGATGTACAAAGTGCTTTGGAGCAGCTAGAGTCCCTGTTGTACCCATTCTCTCTGCTTGTCTCTCTTCTTTCTATCTCTCACTCTTCTTGAAAATAAATAAATAACTAGGTATACATGTTTAAATTTTTTAGCATTTTTCTTCACATTTCTTGTCAGATTATAGTCTCCATTTGAAAGAAGACATGCTAGAAAATCCCTAAAAACCTTGATGGTATAATAAGTCACAGGGACTTTGGCTCTAAGTATTAGAGTTCAGAATACTTATTGACCATCAGTCTGTTCATTGACAGGGAGAGACTTAAAAGTATAGATTGGGCTTTCCATTTTGGGTCAGTTACTAGAAAGCTACAATAAAAGCCATGACCCTCTTTCTGTTATGTAATTATGTTTCTAATATCATCCAGATTTATTATACTTTTTCTGTTCTCATTTTCCCTCTTATTCCCTTTAGATACAATATAAAATCTCACAAAATTCATATTTTGTAAACTCTAAATTACATCTTGGGATTCAACCTGGGCAAAGCAAATTAAGTAAATTAATGAATAAAATAATGTTTTAAAATTAACAGCACCATATTTTTAAGGCTTATTTCAAGTTGGTTTCTATTGAATGCTATTGATCAAGAAACAATGTATTAATAATCGTCTGTATAGGTACAGACATCCGCCTTGTTCTTTTCATTCCTTAGTACGTAGTTCTGCTACAGGATATTTGTCATCAGATTTTCATCTGCCTTCAAAGATGTAATTGGATAAAACTCTAATAAATCATGATCAGATTTTTTAATATTCACTTATAATCAAGAATAGCTTTCCTGTCTAGACTCTGATAATACATATTCAATAAATAATTTGTAGCTACTCTATCCAGTGCTTACTGCTAACAAACTATGATAGGTCCTGTATTCTTGTAAGTGTATGTATATCTCCTGGGTATTGCCAGAGCAAGATTTTTCCACAGTGGGGATGGAGAAGGGTTAAGTTTAAATACTTTTAATGCAGGAGAATATTCCTAGAGAAACTGCAGTGTGTAGGTGCACACCATAATCATTAAGTATTTGCATAGTTTACTGCAGCCCTTATTAAGCGACAAGCCAAATGCCAGGCTGTTCTGCATAATGGATGTGAGGGAACAAGTCACACACTCCAAAGTAATGGAACGCATTAATAAAAGTTTGCACAGTGTGTGTCCTTCATGCTGGCTATGGTGACAAATGCTTATGCCTTTACAAACTACCTGACATTACATTGTTTAGGCCTTTGGGCCTCGCCTGCCAATGTACTGTCTGTCATTTATTTTCTGCTATGGTGTGTGGTGTGTGTGCTTTCAGTGGTCTCAGCAGAAGGTCACAGCCAGTGAAGTTTCCTTACCAAACATTTTTTTTTTTTACCCATCTGGGGTTTTGAGTGGTTTGCGTTTAAGGTTTATAGTGCTTCATTTTAGTGAATGTCCCAAGGAGTTTCAGAGGAGGTCCTGGGATTGAAGTCTTCCATCAATGTGTTTGCTCGGTGAGCTCCTGTGGTTTCCCAGCTCCTAATTCTATAAATAATCACTGAAGTGTTTGCAGCAACAGGCTTCTTGTCTTTAACCGTATCTTGGGTTACTTTTAAGTTTTTTTTTTTTTTTTTAAATAAAGCTTTTTCTTCAGACTCTACTCTGATGCTATTGGCTGTAAGCAGATGGGCTGTTACAAGGCCCTTATTAAAACTCCACTCCTGCCCTCATCAAAGCCCTCATCCCGGCTCAGTCATCAAAGCAGAGGTTGGTGACGGATACTGACACAGTGACTCACCAGAGGTCAGGATATACTGTTCTCACTCCACAAAATAGCCCTGTCTGCTTTAAGGTGAATAAGCACATCAAATTGTCTTTTTTCCCCATTTTGTTTTTTTAAGCCAGTGTTTAACAATGAATCATTTCAAACACACAGGTTAAAACCTCGCCCTGTCTTCTTGGTTTTCAGCTGCCCAATGGAGAAATTGAGAGTTCGTATACTAGGGAGGGCATTGTGCTTTTTCCAGAACAGACAAGCCTGTAATCTTGTCAAAGACACTCAATTACAGCACTGTGATGGGGCAGTGGACATTAATACTTTGAGCACTCCTGAGGCACCATCACTTGGTATTCTTTTATTCTTTGCTGTGTCATTTCCAATGTGATATTTTTAGCACCCCTCAAAGCTTGCATGCTGGGCATCTATCCCTTGTACTTCAGTATCTGTTGGCGTCTCTCATTTTGAGGCATTTGGGTGCTGGTAAGAAAGCTGAACCATGAACCATCTCCAGGCAGATGTCTGGACTGTTTCCCTACCTCCTGGGCTAATATTCAAGCATGGCTAAAATGAAAACATGACCAGAGGAAAAGGAGAGACAAGCCTGCTCATAATTTAGCTAGCTTGGAAGCCTCTTGGGTGTGGTGTTTAATTTTTGGGGACTAAGATGCAATAGGCAAGCTGCATGAACACATCTCTGAGCTTAACTGAATGACAGCCTCCAGTTGCTGCATCTCTGCATATGCTCTAGTTTTCTTCCACAGATGTCTTCCTACCATGCTGCTCTTAGAGAAGCAGTTGTGATGTCGAGGTGAGTTGATCACTGCTGTACCTAACACAATTTCTTCAGTGGCCAAACTGTGTTCCCATGGCTCTCCATTAGTCTTTTCTAGATTATCTGAGTCCTTAGCTTGTTTTCCATGAGTTATAATGTTCTGGAAATGTACAATGCTAACACATTCTGTGGGCACCTTGGTGAGGTGCCATGTTTTACAAATGTGTCATCTTGGCTGCGATTTCATCTCAAGTCAACACCACTATGTAGCGCTGTTCTAGCTATGTGAGAAGATGGGGTTTACCTTCTGCTTCGATTGGTTTAAATGTCAAAACATGATTCTTTGCAGATTCCCAGGGTAAGCACAGTGCCTTACATGATGGAGGCTTTTTGGAAGGAGCAGGGAGGGCATCTCAGGCAAGTGCCAGTTGGAGCTGGGAGTACATGTAATGGAAACCAGTTGGCTGGGTGTTTGTATGGTTTGGAGAGTGGGGCTGAGTGAAGGCTGCTATGTTTGAACAAGATATAGTATGGATTCCATTTCTCCCAGCACCAAAGCAAGGAGCTCCTGGGTTTTTATCAGTCCAGACAGATCTCTAGAGGGAAGAGGGAAGCTGTCCGCAGACAAACAAGGGAGAGAATATCTTCTTCCACTTGTCTATAGTAAGCACTCAGAAAATATGCATTGATGAATAAATATAATTCTGAATAATGAATAACTTTAATGTTCACAGTGACTGCAAGAGAAAGGATATAGAGCTTTTCAAATGTAATTTGTTCAGAAAAGTCTATTTTTAGACTTTTAGAGAAATTTTGTTAAAGAAAATTTAGGGGAATATAGCCCAAGGCAATAGCCTTTGGGGAACAGTCATGTAATTTTTAAACACAGCAATTCATCTCCTTGAAAGTTTTCTACTTGTTTACTAATTAAGCAAGAGATAGAAGGTGAAACTGCAGGCATTGCTGCAATTAAGTCTTCAGGAAATTCTTGTGGAATTAATGTAGATGACATTGTTCAAAGATGGCTGAGCCTTTCAGGAAACAGTCTAGTTAATTCAAAGGATTGCAATGAGATTATTATATATTCTGAGTGCTTTCAATATGTCTAGGTAACAGTTGGACTATATCAGGGCAAAATATTTGCTATTTTCTACATTGGGTTGTATACTCTGATGAAAATAAATGCTCTAATGTATTTTTCAAAAGAAAAATTTTGCACCTATGATCAATACATGTTGAATTGATTGATTTCTTTTTGTGATTTGGAAACATGTAAAATTTATTTTAACTTGGGTAAAATAATTCCATCATTCTTTAGAAATGTACTATATATACCTTTCTGCTTTTTATGACAAGCTGGTTGTGAATTCAGATTAAATAAATTGACATTTTACGTTATTTAAGGTATATCAATAATAGCATTTCATTTACTTTCCTATCTTCCCTCATGTTTCTTATCCTTATATGTCTAAATTGAATTTAATCTTGAATTTCCTAGAAGACAAAATTCTGTTATTTATTCATCTTTATTTACTGATTAGACTTGTGGTATTTAAAATTAGGATATACTGAATATTAACATTAATAGCTGATTAATTATACAAATTCAAACAAATAATCAAAATCAATGTTAGTTAAAAGTTCACAGTCCTTAAAATAGGTATGCGAATAGAAGGCCTTTTAATAACAATTTATTTGTCTGTGAAGTTTTCGTAAAATGTTTATCTAGAAGTCACACACACAGGCATCCCCAAATGAGCATTCAATCAGTCATCTGAACAAGCGGTTTAAACCAATGAATTTCTAGAATATGTATCCGCTCATTTCACATGTACTAAATACCTGCTGTATACAAGCCATCATGCCATATGATTCTGTATGCACATGTGATAAAGAGTGATCTCAAATGATATAGGCATTTTTTTCAATATGCATCTCTGAAACAGACTCCTTGCTTGATCTCTTGATATTGCATTAACTTCCTGATCATGTTTTATTTTCACTTTACAAGTGAAAACTGTGCTCCTAGGTGGACTATTTTGTTGTGATTCAATCTTTTCCTAATTAGTTGCGTTTATTCCCATCAGCAACAGCTAGATTCTATTGGTAATTTTCCAAATCAAATAGTTCAATTATCTTCCTCAAAAATAATTACATTTTAACTAAATGGAACATCATTTTCCAGTCTTTATTCTTTGAATTCTCTATAGTTGTTAAATTACCCTTTAATGTTTGTGTTCAAGCTATTTACTAGAAAGTTCTATAGCACCCTCAGTAATTGAGTTACTGTATCCTTAAGGTACCAGATAATGGAGAAAATACCAACAAAACTGACTAGAGTGAGAAATCTGACTTCATTTAAGGTCACTTCAACCACAAAATAGAGTTAATATCTGACCACAGAACGTAACAGGATGATTATTGGGAACAACTGAGTCCACATAGAGGAAAAAATAATTGAAAAAGTATTGGATAAAGCAAATGTTTCATAAAGCACATAAATATGTGCTGGACATATTTCCAAATTGGGATCTCAGTTTGTCCTTGTCACAGACTGGAATCAGTTCCTAACTTGCACAGTGGAGACTCTTTCCTCAGTCTGCCCATGTCACTGGGTCCCAGCTTCAATGGATTTTCATTTTGATTGAATTTCATTTTATCCAGATTACTTCATTGTAAGCCTAATTTAAAGGTATGTTGAACAAAGATAGTTAAAAAAAATGTAATGACGAATTAAACTACTAATAACAGCAAGTTAAATGGATTTTCTTTCTTTGAAATTCTAGTTCCCAAATACAAATGAAACATAAGCAATAGCACGATGCATGTTAAATACTTTAAGAATGTACACATTGTTATATTTAATTGAGATACAGTAAAGAATATGGCACATCTTAACTGACAACCTACAGATTTAAAGGGATTCACTTCATTTAATTTTTTTTTTTTTACTAAAATGGATGACTAGGAAAGGATGGAATTCTTTAGTACTTACCAAAGGAGATGATTGATATTCCAGAGTACACACAGTTTGGTCTTTAAACATTTACAACTTATGCTTCTGTGAATTCTTATAAATAAAATCATTTTGTAACAGAAATTTCAAACTTTTTATTTTTAGTTTTGATGACTAGCTGATATTTTGCCTATTTTTTTTTTGTCACAGTCTGTTGAAGAACAACCACACTGCCATATTGAGATAGCCATAAGAAATATCTTGGGGATGTGCATGTTTCACAAGATGATGTGAAAGTATACACAGAAAATACTCAGAAACAGATATATTGAAAACAAAATGAGTGGACGAATTACGAAGGAACTTCATTTAAAACCTGCAATAAGCTAGTGGATTAAAGGCCTCAAATCTACCCCAATTTCCTTGGGAAGAGTTGTCATAATTGGCTGCTTAGTTCTCTTAGCTCCTTCTGCAGTTGTAGAAAAAAAAAGTGAGTTTTTATTAGGGTAAAGCAAACAGGGTCCAGAATATAGGGCAGATCCACCTTTGTATCTGTCGGAATAAGATGCAGTGAGGGTGTGCAAATGTTTGAGTATATGAATGTGGTACTTTGGAGGGAACTGGAAAAAAGGTTATCGGTAGATACCTGTGATGGTTAAGTTTATTGTCAACTTGACCTGTGTAATAACCCACAGTAATCTTGGGTGGGTCTCTGAGCTTGTATGCAGAAAGGATTGACAAAACCATCTTGAGATTTTTGAGAAGGGAGGAGGTCCCTTCTCCAGAGTGAGCCCTTGCCTCCCCCCCTCCAGTGGGTGGGCCTTGCAGAAGGAGACTAGATATAAGGAAGCTTGAGGAGAAGGGAAGCTCTCTTCCTTCCTCCTGATGGTGCTGACACTGTCTCTCTGCTTGGATTTATGAAAGGGGGCCAGCCTTTTCCTTCATTTTTGGAGCTTTGCTGGATCTGTTATTTCAATAAATACTTTCCTCCCCAAATTGTGCCAGGTTTGGAGATTCATCCCAGAGGCATGGGGCTAACTATGACAATAACTTTTTAACTAAATTAGACTTTAGCAATATTTATCATATATACCTGATATTTTCTATTTATTATGTAATGGTTTCTCCTGAGTGTGCAAAGTACTTTTAAGGTGTAGTGCCAATAACATTTACTGCTATGCTGAAACTAAAGTAAATTAATCAAAATTCTAAGAATTCATTTTATTTTATTCTATTACCCAGTGCTTTTAAAAGCAGGATTCAAGTATATACTTTTGCTAAGTTTCTGAAGGGCCGATTTGATGACAATATTATTGATATAGGTTTATTTATTTTGTTAGTTATATAGTAAGTAACCACTGTAAAATAATTAAAAAACACAAATAGTTCAGAATCATAAAATGTTTCTAATGACAACACAGTTGCTGACCAGTTTGAATTATTATTTTGATTATGTTAAGTAACTTCAAAATAGGAGATTATGTAATAAAGCATGTCCAATTTACTTGTGGCTAAACCACTGCAGAAAGTGTCTTTTGCTCCTCTGTAACCTGTCAACTGTCAGTCACTCCCCAGATGGAAATCTCTTGTCCTCCCTCATCAATCATGATGGAAAGTTGATGGGCAAGCCTAATTGAGCTCACTGGGTTACATAAATACACAAAAATATATTATTGTTAAAGGGGGACAGTTAGGAAGAAAAGGTTCATGGAGGATGGAGGGGGAGAGAAACAAGAAAAGGTCATGGGAGGGAATTATGGTCAAAATACATTATATACATGTGTAGAAAGTGTCGATAAAATTGTGAATGCAAGCAAACAAACAAGAATGAAAAAGTAAGAAAGAAATGAAGGAAGAAAAGGAAAGAACAAAGGAAATAAACAAGGAAGGGAGATGGAAAGAAAGAGGAGAGAAAGAAAGAGAGAGAGAAAGATAGAAAGGAGAGAGTGAGTGAGAGAGAAGAGAGAGAGAGAGAGAGAGAGAGAGAGAGAGAGAGAGAGAGAGAGAGAGAGAGAATTAAAGAAGCTCCTAGGTCCTTAGTGAGGCATTTATAGAAACTGAGGGGATGACCTTTTCTGAAAGAGAGAAATGTCATACCACGCCTCTAGTCCCAGACTGAATAAAGAGGAAACAAAAAGAAGAAAGTGAGAAGAGAGCCTCCTTCCCCTTTCTCTGCTGTCTGATCAGCCCAGATGTGAGTAAGCAGCCTCCTCCTGCTGCCATAGCTGAGAGCCACTCTCCCTGGCTGGCCTTCCCAGCTAAGATGGCCCAAAATAAGCCCTTTCACTCTTAGGTTGCCTTTGTCACATGTATGGTCAAAGCAATCAGAAAAGCAACTAATACAGTATCTTTGGCTTTTAAAATAACCAAATAGAAGAAATAGCTGAAAATGCAACTATTTTTAAAATAGATGATTCACATGTAAATCTTTTTTTAGACTATGGAAAATGCAAATACTTGCTTCCAGGTCTGGTGCAGATGAAAAATGGTGTTACAATGCAAAGTCTTTATAATGACAATGTAAATTTAGAAAATGTTTCTGTCATATGTGACTCCATTGAGTCTAGCTGTGACATGGGAATGACCTCTTCTTCACAGCTAGGAAAGCCATCCTATACTAGGACAGCAAATTTGAATCTACACACGTGTGGAGAGAGAATGTCCCTCTGTCCTAACAAATGAAGAGTGAGATCATATTTTGGAAATTATTCATCCATAAAAATAACCCAGAGAAGGCTACGTTTGGCAGGAGACTCAGAGGAAGGAAACATACTAGCTTTGTGCCTTCTAACTTGAACACTCATCACTTATTGATTCTAGGTCTTTCTTTGTAGAAGTGGAAGTCTGGACAACTGGGAATCCTTCAGCTAACTGAAGCACAATAGGCATGTGTGGGTGGTAGTGGGAAGTTGTTTTGGTTACCATCAGTGAACCTATCAGGAAGATAATGGACTTATGTGGGAATGATTTGATTGCTATGTCTTATTTGGTTATCACTAAATTTGAAAAAAAAATATATTTTGTGAATATTATTCAGCATAGATAACATAAATTACTTAATTCTGATATTGTCCATTTGTCAAAAAGCATATTCATGTCACATCTAAAAAACAGTGTAACTGTAAACCCATATGCAAACATAAGGTATAAATCTTATATTAGGATTTGTGAAAATGTACTAAATATATTGCTTTCTTTGGCAAAACATCTCAAAATCTACTGGGAAGTTATAAGTGTATTTATTTTATTTTCATGGTTGTCATCACACATAGAGCAGCTGTGACAATTTTCTCCTGGAACAACTCCATCCTAAAATTATTACTGTAAATTGAAGACCTATTTTTCTTCACCCAAGTGTATTCTTAATATTAACAGTTGGTAATTAGTCTGTTCTTTGGAGAGATTCTGAACAGTTTTCAATAGCAGCCTGTGCATTTAATTAGAATACTTAAGCAGACAATAAAATATAATATCATTGAATTGTGACGGTTTTCACAAATTTCTAATGTCTACATTTTGTCACTTTTAAAGGATATTCTTTAATACTATAAGAATAAATTCATTCTAAAATAAATGGTATGAATGTTTTTGAAACTGGCCACTTACTTTTAAAATGTTTATATTCTTTTATCCCATCTGGGTAATATGCAAGTGAACAAATTTTGCTGTTAATGTCAGTATAGATAATTGTAGCCATTGTTCAAAAATCTTGTTCTCAATATAGAAAGCATAAGCTACTAGCAGTATCATTTCACAATAGGACTACAATTTTAAACAGCATTTTAACTTTGATTAAATAATCAAGATCTCAAAGCGTCTTAATTTCATATTCTCTTACACATTCCTTCCCATTATATCTGAGATATGAAGATTAGATTTGCATTTATAAAGATTTGTTAAATTATTTTATGTTATCAAAGCAGACCGTTTCTGTATCTGATTACTTTTTAGCTTAAGGAAGTCCTTCAAAGTCAAGATACAAAGTAAACTGAAATTAACTATCTTTTTTTGTCAAATTTTGAAAAGTCAAGTAACATTTGGTTTCAGGTGGAACAGAAGGCTATAATTGGTGAACAGGTAAGGTAAAACAAGATTGGGATTGAGATTTAAGTGATATTTAAAGTCATATCTGCATGAAAATTGTCTTCATCCATGAATAAAGTATGAAATAATTTTAATATATTTGAAAGTTGAATAAGTTATTTTCTTTATTTTTTCATGAATAAATTGTATTAGATTTTATTGCAGTTGGGATTTTACACTAGCAGTGTGATTTATCATGAGGTTCCATGCTATTTTTAGCTATTTCTTCCCTTTTCATAATTCTTGTACATGCTCTTCAGACACAAAATATGTATGATTTTTAATTAAAATTATATCATTTATATGTTTCATCTTTACATAATTATAGCTTATAAATTTATGAGACAGTTAAAAATAATCCAGATATTTATAATACATACCTTGCTGGAATTCATTCTAGCAATTCACTGAAATGCACAGATCTTTTCTCCTGAGACAGAGAACACACTTCATTAAGATTTAGAATAACAAAACTAGGCCTATTGAGAGATGGCTCAGCAGATAAAGGTCTTATAAAGCTTGTGAGCTCAGGTTCATTTCCCACAAACCCATTTAAAGCCAGACACACAAAGTGCACATATGTCTGGATTTTGTATGCAGTGGTCAAGACCTTGGCATACCCTCTCTCTCTCTTTCTCTCTCTCTCTTTCTTTTGCTTATTTTCCAAATCAATAAAATATTTAAAAATAAATTAAAGAATAACAAAACTAATATTAAACATCCCTGTCGCCAAAATGCTGAGAACATACTTTATTTAGAAAAAAATTTAAAAAGCAATCCTTTTCAAAGTCATATTTAAGAAATTAGTCATTTTGAAAAACTAATAAACTGGATTATGAAGAAATAACTAAGGTTTATCTTGAAGTTACTGAAAATCATGGGTGTTTTACCAAAAATCCATTTTTTAAATTGTTATTTTTATTGTCCAAAATTGGATATATTATATTAGTAAATATTACCTTGGTATCCCCTATTCCCTCCTCCCTGTCCCCAGTCCACTGGGTATCTTCCTTGGTGGGCATACTGGATGGTTCCATGAGATAGGAGTTATGGATAGCACAAGAGGCAGCCAGGTTCCCCCACTTGTGTGTTGTTACTTAGGGGGGCCATGTCTCTGGATATTTTCACCCACCATGACTCTTACAATCTTTCTGCCCCCTCTTCAACTTAGTTCCTTGAGTCAAAGAGGGTGAGATTTAATACTGCTTTATTGTTGAGATCTTAGGGGTCTCTGTACTTCCACTTTATGTCGTTTTGAAATCTTTGGTGTCTGTCACACTGACTTATCCTGGATTGACTGATTGGCTGTGCTGATAGATCACTCTCTCAAGGGTTTCATTTGGGGGCCACACGATGAGCCTGGGGTGGTTCATTTCATGCCAGGATGTCAGTCTTCTGCCTGGAGCTCGTTGGTGGATTTGGAATGGCCTCAGCTCTCTCACTGCCTTCTGAAAAATACAAACAGGATCTCCATCGGAGAGTGAGGTCAGTATGGGTTAAATGCCACACACATTTTGAATTTGGTGAGATTATATTGGGATTAGCCTGTCTGTAGTTCTCTAGTAATGTGAGTTTCTCCTTGGAGGCCCAAGTTTTTGGTTCCCATAGGATTTTGACCTGAGTCCCAATTCCAGTTAAGGGCTCCTTGACACTGAGTGGATTTCTTGGCCAATGTGAAAGCTGTTGACTACTCTTCCCAGGTTATGGCACCTCTATTGTCCAAGTGATCACTTCTTGGCTCGCTGATCTCTCCCAGGAGGCAGTGTGTTCAGCCTTCTCTTGGCAACAGTCTGCAGTGTGTATCAATGGTCTCTACGTTCTCCAGATACTATTGACCAACTTCCCCTTGACCGCTTATGTAGCACCTTCCAGCATTGCATGTGCATCTGGGGGGCTCGTTGCCATTCTAGATCTTGTGCAGGGTCTCTCTGTGTTGTGTGATGACTTTCCTTGGTTTCTTCAGCAATTGGCTCTTACCTTTACCCTGGGGTGGGTATTAAGAGCTTTGACCGAATTCTTTCCTGTTTTAAGGACATTGTGGGTCTCTTTGATCAAGAGCTCAGCGTGGGAAGGAACCAAAAACTGGACCAGGGAGTTCCAGGTCTAGCCCCATGAAAAATGGAACAAAATCCATTTTATATGTGGCAAATAGAATATCTTAGTGAAGCCATCATTTGGATTACACTTATACTGTTCCATTTATGTCTAACCATTTTAAAAGTAATGCATTTGCAGAGTATTTAATATCTTTTGGATGTGAGGCAGGAAGTGATTATGACAGTTCATTGGCATACTAAATAGACTGGATGCTTCTGAGCTTCCATTGATACAACTCTTAATGACACTTTGCTAGATAATCAGATGTTTTGCTCTTGTGAATCTGGTCTCACAGAGACTTCTGCTTAACCTGAAATACAATAACATAATTGTACCACTTCTTAGGGACTTTAGAAAAAATGCACATGACAGTCATCTTCAAACAAATAGAGCTCTTATCTAAACATCACCTTCATTTCTGGTGTGGTGAGATGTTATCATTTAATTAAACAAGGATTCAAGAGACAATGCAGATTATCTGCATCTTTAATTATATATACATATATATGCTTTAGTTTGATCTATTAGAGTTTTAATATCTAGGACTACAGAAGTTCAGCTTGATTTATTAGTATTTCCCAGATGAGAAAGAAAACTCATTTGTAAGTAAAATTTGAACTATATTGTCCATATCTTCCTATTCACATTGTTCTGAGGTTGAAAAAAATGGCCTTTAAATCTACTTCATATTATTTGGACGATATTGTATTTTAGTTTGCTTTTGACTTGTTATTTTTCTTTCTCCTGGGTGTATGTTCTTTAATTAACCTGAGGTATGCTTTAAATAAATAAACTTTTGATCTTTTAATATCAAGAAATATTAGACTCCTGATGGTTCATTATTATTCTATAGTAAAATTCAAGGCTGTGTATATGAGCATGATAGAAGTTGTATATTGTGGGTTAGCACTAGAAAGCAGATTCTTCAGGACTTTCAGTAACAGCTATCAGCTGCCAAAATATTGACGTTGTATTGGTGGCAAAGGAGGACCTTGGAGTTCAGATCTGACTTGAAGAAGGAAGGAGACATAGGGATACCTATTCTTTGTTGAAGTACAGCATTTACAAACCCTTCATAAATAAATACAAGTATCCGCAGATAACAGCATACCAGCTATGGACCAGCTCACCTTATTCAAACAGGGATGAGTCCTTAATCATGCTCTTAATATCAAAAGGATTCAAGGTTCTTTTGAAAAAATATATCTCAATTATTTTCATTACTAAGGATAAGGAATTACTTGCTCAATGCTTAAAGTTTTAAAAGAAGCCCAAAATGAGATGCAGATTGGTTCAGAGAAAATTATTGATGGAATTGATTCACATTTAAAATAGCCTGATAATGGTATATGGCAGATATCACACACAGGATTCTTTATCTTTTCCATCAGTTGGATTGATTGCTGTTACTGACCTGTTAGTGTCCCTGGGGTCTGCATTATTCACAGGCTAATCTTCATGCAGACATAACTAGGTCACCTTAATTACCTGTAGAAATAAGGTATACTTGTGAAAGTTTCACAGTGATAATTACTTCAAAATGCCAAAATACTATATGCAAATCTTGGAGGCATGTGCTAGAAATTACTGCACAACCCAAATCAATCAAACCAAGTGGTTCATTTTTTTTTCTGATTCTCTAACATTCTGCCACAACATTTTTTGCCATGATAAAATATAATCATTGCTAAGTAGTATATTGAATATAAACTCTCTGAATCACTTATTGAGATTTTTTTTCCTTAATTTATTTTGTAGTATTTAAGAAATCTACAGGCTATTGTAAAGGAACAAAAGACAACTAATCACATGCTTTGTTTTGTCTTATTTTAGTTTTCTTTCTAAAATGATGGTATGGAACCCTTTCTAATCATTGTATTTTTTTTGTTCCTCCAAAGAAATTTCTGTACCTTCATTTTGTCATAGACATAAAGAGAGGAAGATTAGTAAATGCAGGGTCTTTTTAAATCAGGAGAAAATTAAAAGTATAAGATTTTTGCATTTTCATATGAATTTTTGGAAAATATATTAACCACCTATTCACCAGTGTTTTTAAAAATATTTTTTAAATATTTTATTTATTCATTTTCAAGCAGAGAGAGAGAGAGATAGAGATAGAGAGAGAGCGCACCAGGGCCACCACCTTGTGGGTCTGGCTTATGTGGGACCTGGGGAATTGAACCTGGGGCCTTAGGCACTGGAGGCAAGTGCCTTAACTGCTGAGCCATATCTCCAGCCCTAAAAAATATTTTATTTATTAATTTTCAAGCAGAGAGAGAGAGAGAGAGAGCACCAGGGCCACCACCTTTTAGGTCTGGCTTATATGGGTTCTGGGGAATTGAACCCAGGGCCTTAGGCACTGGAGGAAAGGGCCTTAACAGCTGAGCCATCTCTCCAGCGCCAGTGGTTTTAAAAGAGGAACAAATCTAGTAAAGACTCAACTCTAATAGAGACCCCTAAAAAGAGATGGATGTGGCAGAGATCTAGTGAGATTAAACTTTGAGTATTATAAGCAATTTTAGCTTCTGAAACATCTATGAATGTTTTAATGGAATACACTGTAGAATTGATATCACATACTAGAGGTCATTATTTTTAATAGAAATAATCAAATAAGAATTTTTCTATTATCACACAAAAACCCATAACTATTTTGAAGTCCATCCACTCTATATAATAGGAAAAGGGTCTTTTATGATTGAATTGAAACATATTTTTCTGAAATATAAGAAGTTATTGTAGCAAAATAATGAATAACGAGTAAGCATTTTTATAAAGAATTGTGAAAATAAAAGTTTCTGAAAGAATTCTTCATTTCTTAGATTCTCAGCAAGTGCACTTTTACGAAGGCATTCATAAGAAAACATTTAGTGGCCATTAGCTAATAGTAGCTTATATGAATTTACCTCTACTTACTTAAATAAAACTAATATTTTTATATGATACAGGAGAACACAAAATATTTCAACTTGTTTTGTCCCCACACCTAAGGGATCTGTCCCCTCTACAGCTTTGTTATCCCTCTTGTTCTTCTGAGCCTACATTGGAAGTATTAATGTTGCCAGTTTTGAGAGCCATGGAACTTTTTTCTGGCTCTGAATGGGCTTAGAATAAGAATGCCAAACACTCAATGGTCACTAACGCCTCCCCCCTCCCCCCCCAAGCCAGTGGTCTTGAGTTCTTGTCTTGCCTTGGAGAACAATAAACATAAAGCACAAAGTGAAAATAAGTCAGAAAGTGAAAGTCAAGCAGGTTAGTTCCCCAGGTATGAGGGGTCCTGAGCCACCAAGTGCCTTGGGTTGGGACATTCTGGAGCCTTGGGGATGTAAATTAAGTATCAACCCCAGGAGGATTAGATTGGTTACTTTGAGTGTCTGTGAGGAGTACCTAATAGGCTGATGAGTTAGACAGAGGCCTGAACACCTTGAAATGACCAGCCAATATATTGGGAAATCATTATGAGTCATTACTTACTGGACTTAGCAAGTCTCTATGCTTTGTTGCTCTGTCAGGCTACAGAGATATTTCATTATTTTGGGGCTTGCTACCCTAACTAGCTGCCTACAAAAGGGGGCATAATCCCTTCCAATAATAGTATACTTCTCCCCAAAGAATATATAGCTAACCCTGGTCACTCAAAAGGAGATTGTTCTTAAACTACTGTATCATATGATGCTGGAATCCCTCAAATTAAGTCACAATTTTAAGTTACCGTTATCTTTTCTCATGTGTGCTTTACAGATTCCTAGTGATGCAGAATTCATTGTGAACACCACACTTCCACTTGCTAATATGAATTGTTAGTCAGATGGCGACAAGAAAGAAAAGTCTGAAGATGATCAGTCTAGGAATATTTTTTTCCCAATATTCCCCTTTTGCAATTGGTGAAACCATGGGTGTGAAGTCTACAGACAAGGAGAACAGATTTCACTCAGTGATAATAATGGCTCTTGTGTGTGAACATGATAGAAAAAACAGCCTTTACTGTGTGGATGTTTATTGGAATTTTATATTTTGCAAATCTCCTGACACGTTCTCACACTCAACAAGTTTTCTTATACATATTTAACACTTCTTAAAATACAGTCCAGGTGTTGTCTGAAAATCTAAACCATACTTTGAGCTGTATTAACTATTTAATTTTAAAGTATCCACCTTGTCTTGTAGATTTTTGAGGCCAAAGTAGTGACTGACTGTGATTTCCTATCTCTACTTCTAGTTGCTGTCCTGTGTAAAAACTTGCTACTGAAGACCAAAGACTATTATGCTGTTGCACAATTTATATGAAGTTATAAATGCTAACATTTAATAAAGCTTTGTTAAATGTGCTAATCTTTCAAACTTTCTTTGTTCACACTGTCATCACTATCCTTTTTCTGAAACTTAGAGATGGGAAATCTGTTTAAATACTATGTTCTCATTGAGACTGGGCTTGGTCTTATACTTCTGTGATTGCAAAGCTCAGTTAACCCCTAACAGCATTGCTCTGTCAGCAAGGTTATGAGGACAACAATCTTCTTGCTGCTCTCAAGAAACACTTAGGTAATCTGACTGATTAAGAAGTCCAAGGGAAGCCAATTTGGCTAAATATTATGAGACATAAGATTTTTAGTTTCATTTAAGGTATGGTCTTAATAATAATAATAATAATTATTATTATTATTATTAATTATTATTATTATTATTATTATTATTTTATTCCCTCCATGTTAGATGCTATGACAAGTCTTAATGAGGCTCCACTAAGAAGAAAAAGTCAATTTTAAATTTTCTAATGAACTGTTCTCAAAATTCGCTTTCTAGAAATTCTAAATGTATAGATTCCTAAACTAAAGAATCGCTCAAGTGGATCATCCAAGACCGGGGAATGGTCTATTAGAGTATGACACCACACTTAAATCCTGCCAAAGAAAACCATTTCAGTGTCATGCATTAGTTAGAGTTTGCTATTTGACTCTTTTGGTAATACAGAAACTTACTCATTAATTTCTTCCATGATAATATTGCCTTGGATTTCTGCTCTGCCTTTATCTACATTATCCCCTGTGAGAAACTCAGCAATATTATGAGACAGGAATTATTATCCCCATTTTAGAGAGGCGGGCTTGACCGAAGAGAGTGCTGACGTGATTTGTCCAGGGTCATAAAGCTAGTAAGTGGAACGCTTTTAACTGGATCAAGCACTTTGCCTACTTAGTCACAGCTATTGCTTTCCACTTGCACACAGTGGTGGAACATGCTAAGCGGTTGGCATCCCTGACGACAGGTGAAACCTCTAAAGCTATATTGCAGACATATTGCATCTTAATCTAACATGTTGGGATTTGAGTGTCTGCATTTTCTTTAAAAATCCCTGTTCAAGATTGATTATATCTGTAATAATCCCTTTTTGTATGTTTGTTGATTCATTTTTAAACATTTTTACATTGTGATAAACAGCATACAAAGTATTTATTACCATCATTTGAAGTATATACATCAGTGGTATTAATTTTATTGAAATTTTATGCAAAATATCTCGAGAACCTTTTCATCTCATAAACTGAAACAAACTAAAAGCAACATAACTCCTAAACACAAAACCTCCTCCTTCTTTCTGTTATTTTGAAACCATTTAAACTCAAGGTACAAGTGTAATACTCAAATCTTTCTGCCCCTGCCCCCCCCAGGTATTGGAGAGTCTATTGTAATGTACTTTATACTAACAAGAAAGCTTGCCTCTGCAACCAAGGTCAGAAATTCCTGTGTGAATTTAACATAGACACATGACTACTTTCAATCCACAGGCCCTGCTCATTTTGCTCCAGTTCCAGTGATGTAGTTTATAGTAATGAGATCCAGTGGAAGATCTCATGTCACCATTAGTTTTCAAGTTGCTTCACATCCTTCCTTTGAATACACGTCTTTGTACTCCTTTGTCCTTCACATGACTTGAGTCTTAGAATATAGAGCAGTTGTTTTGCAGAATTTCCCCTCAATTAAGGATTAGGTTATGTCATGCAATGCCTTCAGAGAAGTGACACTCCTTTCTTTGTAATAAGTCCTATCAAAAGTTGCAGAATTCAGGTTTCCTCCATTACTGGTGATGTCAACTTTCATCATGAGATAATGGTGATATTTTTTAGTTTCTTTAAAGGTACACTCTTTAAATTTATAATTAGCAAGTCTTTCTGGGGCAATATTCTAGACACTGTATCCTATTTGCCAACAATCTTTCAGACACAGTTTTTAGCATCCATTGATGATTATTTATTAATTTGTGGTGTGTACTATGTGTTGTGTGCGTGCACCTGCAGAGGCCAGAGAACACCACTGCCCATCTCTATTGTGCTCCTGCTTTGTTTCTTTGAGGCAGAGCCTGCAACTGCTACTTTTCTGTGAGACTGATTAACCAGATAGTTCCAGCGATTCTCTTAACTGTCCTGTGTTCTCTAAGCACTGGGGTTAAGGGCTGGTGTTACATGGTTCCTCATTTTTGCACAGCAAACATTGTACCCCCTGAGTACATTTCCATAGCCCCATTGGTATTTATTGACTGAAATGATTATGACTTATGAGAGTTGTGAAATGGTGATTTTGCAATTTTATATTTCGTCTTACACCCCTTCACTTAACCCCCTCCACTGAAACCCCACATTCTTTCTACTATTCCCTCTTAGGTTTTAATGTTCACGTTGAACACATGACAGCCACTGTGAGTTCTTGAACACAATGACTTCTTTGTTTCTGGAAGACAGCATTCTAAAGCACACCCATCCTTGTTTCTTATATTCTTTTGGACCCCTCTTTGGCTACTGACCCTGAGCCATTCGAGGGTGGGATGGAGTAGTGCTGAACATTCCACTGTTAGCACATTCATGAGTTTTGAATCACACCATCTTAAAATGGAAACTTCTCCCACCAAAAGTAAGAAAAGCACTAATATATGAGGAGAAACACAAGTATTTCGAATGTAATTTGTTGAGCACAAAATATCCAAGTAGCCAGGCAACCGAAACAGCCCTCCTTCTTAGGGCCATGAACCTTCCAGCCATGGACTTCTTCGCAAGGTTTTTCAGTATCAGCCACAAATTCCCTACTGTGGATTGCCTTCAAACCCAATCAGAACTGCTGGTTACCTGCATAACAGACATGCTTCGATTGCACTCCCCTTGCCTAGCTGGCCAGTTGTAAACCTTTCAGAGTCCAATGTGGATGAAGACTGAGGATGAATTTTCTTGCCCAGCAGGTTGCATAGCACTTTTCAGCTCAAGACTGCTAGTCAATGGGGAGGAGGCTTCCGGGTCAGTTCTGGCTGGAATTTCTCTGGTTTTGGCAACCTAAGCATGAGGTTCCTTCAGCAGTAGGGTCTGACCATCTAGCTATGCAGGAGCATGCAGGAGCCTTGGCAATAGCCTCTAATGTTTTGGGAGACTCTCTGACCAACAACTCCCTGGCAGGCATCCACCCAGACACCAATTTTTTTTTTTGTAAGAAACGATGGCTTCTAGCATTATTCACTCTCACGGGCACTTCTGCCCAACCTCCCTACCTAATTTTAACACAAGAGTTTTTAAATAGCTGAGAGTAGTACTATTCCATATGGTTTATTGATAATATCTTTTATATTGATTAGTTCTTCTCACACTCTTTCTCTCTTCCATCTCTGTTTCTTCACACCTCTTAGAACTTTCTTGAAGAGTAATAAAATTTCTACACATATGACTAGTTTGAGAATCCCTTCTGCATGTGGCATTGCTTCAGTTATGAACACTGTCTCTGCTTGACATTTCTTTGGCTGTCCCCATAAACCCATTTTGTCTCCTACACCCAGAATGTGACTTTAGTTTTCCAGCCCCAGTTAATGTTTGTCCACCTGGTTTAGTTCCTTTAAGGAAAGAAAGTAGCAAGGATGGAAGGAAAGAATGAATGAACATAGAAAGCAGTGCAGGAAGCTCACCAACATACAGCTAAACATCAGGAGTCTCATTTTCTTTTGTCATTTCTAAGGCATCAGCCTATAACTATTTCTTAACCAATAATTATTATGCACATATTATAATGGAGTATGATGAGGGCTGGAGAGATGACTATGTGGTTAAGGTGCTTGCCTGCAAAGCCTAACAACCCTAGTTTGATTACCTATTGCCCATGTAAAGCCAGATGCACAAAGTGGCACATTCATCTGGAGTTCGTTTGCAGAGGCGCTCTCTCTCTCTCTCTTTCTCTCTGTCTCTCGTCTCTCTTCTTGCTGACTCTCTTCTTACTGTCCCTCTCTGCTTGCAAATAGTAAAGGAAATAAAATATATTTTTTAAAAAACAACAAAAAGATTCTTCCTTAGAAATATTTTACAAATCGTCTAAAAATTTCAAACTTACAATAAAATAGAAATTGTTTATTTTTGAAATGGAAGCCAAATTCCAGAATAAAAGAACAGTAGTGACTGGTATTAAAAGTGAATTGCACAGCGGCCATACACTTACTTGGAAGTGAGTGTTATTAGTCTATCATTTTTTTCTTTTTTACCTCACTGCTTGACTGAGTTTGGATAACAAGAACCCTTATTCTTGCCATATAATTTTGGACTTGGGTAGAACAGAGTTTTAGTTTTATTCTTCACTTAGTGACTGTAAAAGTTTGTGAAACAACTTGATGTTTTAATATTGGTTCATTTATCTGAAGAAAGGGAAAGAAAATTTTGTTGTTTTTTTTTGAATATTAATAAGAACGACTTTGAGTGTCTCAGAGTGCTTCCCAATTCCAAAATGTTTTGCTTTGGAATTCAATCATGTGTATCACAAGCCTTTAAAATTTGACATTATTATTTACTTAGACTCTTCAGCCACTTTTAAGTGTACATATTGGATTTCGTGGTCAATTTTCAGCCTTTTTTGTCAATAGCTTCCCAAACCATGGAAATCTTCATTTTAATGACTTGACCACCATAAATAGAACCAGTACCATCCGATGATTTGCCAAGAGATTTTCCTAAGCTAATATCTTTGAGTTCAAATTATTTCTTTACAAGACTCATACTAGCATGATCCAAAATGGAAAATATTAAGAAGACATGTTGCTGAGCTTCTCCCAGGACTGGTAAATCTTCACTGGGAGATACTTAATGCTGCCAAGAATTAGTAAAGTCTGTGGTGGATTGGCAAGGTCATTTGTCATTTTCCACTTCAGCATGGTTTTGACAGAAAACAAATCCATATTTGGAATTTAGCAAGAGTGGTCTATTTCCAATGATACAGTGGGCAAAGTCAGGACAGCTGTCCCTAGATACCATTGGAATTAATATGAGTGTCTGATTCCATAAATTCATGATTGCTCTGTCACATGGAGGAGCATGAAGACATATTTTGCCAAGTACCATTGCTTCGTCACACAGCCTATAAAGATTTCATTTCATATAAAGCCACTCAAATTGAGGTTGGATTTGCAGTGCGTGTTTTCAGCTTATTTATTTTTGCAAGAGCTACATTCCTCCCTTTGATCCAATTCACATTTCTGCTTTTAGTGGTGATGATTTTGTTTGTTTCTCCTTTTTTATAGGTTATTTTTTCATGAATTAGAGATAATACCCTTATGGAATTTATCATCTTTCATATTAACTCTCAATACAAAGTGACATACTTAATGGCTACAATTATTTCATCCAGTTTTCTCTGGAGCGATTTGTGACTGCAGTGGTGAATATGTTATGCCCTAAGGTAATGCTAAATATGGTTAATGCTGAACTTTCCCTCATTCCGCTTTCTCTCTTGTGCACATATGTAAAATAAAACTGCACATAAAAACTGGGCAGCAGAATAGTTGTTCATAAAAATAATCAAGGTAGGCATCTGGTTAAGACATGTGTTCAATTGTTTTCTTCAGCTTATTTAGAGCTCAGCATTTCCAACACTTCTGTAAGCAATTCTCCAGCCTTTATAAAGCAAATCCCAACCAACCTTGTTTATCTCTCCAAAAATAACTAATTAGAATAACTTCTAATGAGGAATATATTCTAGTTACTGTTTAGTCAGTATCATATCCAATTAAAATAAAACTTTGTGATTTTCCCCACATTTACACCTGTTTTCTTAGATCTGACAGACAGATCCAGTTTAAATGGTAGATTTTAAATAAATGATTTAAGTGTAACTGTTGAATGACAGGAATATCCTTCAATCTGTTAGGGTAAACCCATTATCATTATGTTGGAAATGTATACCGCAGTCACCATGGCTCTGTCCCAAAGCAGTAGCTCAGTGAATGGATAAACATTCATTATATGGTTTATATGACTAAGTGTCATGTTGTATGTCTCAGGCTTCAGGTTGTCTCACAATTTTATGGCTAAGCTTAAAATCTTTAGTTTAGGAAAGCATCATTGTCATTGGAAATATATTTCTGTATAAGGTGTGGCACAAAACTTTTTAATATATTTAATGTTACTTCTTCTACAAAGGACCACAACGCATGTTGGATAATTTGTCCAAAAGTACAACATCATAGACATATCATGAGAATAAAAATGAGGAAAAATTTAAAGAATCCAAACACAGGGATAGAGAAAGGGGCCTTGTCCAGACAGGTGGGACTCTGATCAAGTTAGGGACTTGTTTGGATTGGGAAATCAGAGCTTCAATCAATAGAGGCAGAATAACTAAAGCAAAGCAGACTTCTAGAAATTAAGTATAATTGGAATTATTTCCAAGTTTTGCCATTTAATAATGGTTTTGTACCAGAGTTCTGATTTTTTCCCATTTTCTTTATATTATTATACTACAACTATTTCAATCAAAAGGAAAAACCTAAGAGAATATTTTTTTAATTATCAAATAAAAACTCTAGAAAAATAAAAAAAATGCTTCCTGTACTTTCTTTATGTGTTTCATACCCAAGTAAAAACATGAAAATCTCCATGCTTCTCCAGCTTGCATTGCCACCAACACTGGAGTCATGCTTAATTATTCCTGTTGTTTTGTGGTTTGAAGCATGATTTTAATTGAATTTTTCTCTTTAAAACTTTAAGTAATTAAGGTGGCCAGGAATCCTCAGAGACCCCCCCTCCCCTCTTTCTACATTCCCAGCAATGGGATGATAAGTATTTCCACTATGTCTGGCTTCTTTAGCAAGGATATTGTTGATCAACCTTCAGTTTACATGCTTGCAAGAAAAGAGCTTACTGTCTGAGTTATCTCCCAACTCTTCAACATGGTATTATTGTTCTGATGTTCACTGTTTAGTGTATCAGTACATCTTGATAACCATCTCGTTCTTCGTGCATTTTTATTTGTACAGAATTTTATCCCATAAGTATGCATTGCCCATTTTCCCATTGAAGAACTTATATCAAAAAGCCATAAGTATCTCTGTTTATATGGAGAACCTACACTCGGTGGCACAATTCTTCCTTCTTTACTATAAGGAGATGCTTAGCAGGATGCCCACATTCCATCATGGTTTCTCAACTAGAAACTTAATACATGCATTAATAATTGCATTTCATCTAATACATTATCACTAAGGACTGTGTTAGTCTAAATTCTAGTAGGAAACAAATGTCATGGCAACAAATCATTGGAGCTACAGCTTGATATCGACATTGTTTACAAAGAAGTGGGTTGGGTGCAGGAACTAATCAAGGGCTGTTTCTCAAATTTCAGGTTAACTCAAGCTTAGTCTTCAGTGAAACGTGGGAGGGAAAGGTAACTGGTGTCTAAGAATGAAATGCTGCCAGTAAAGTGATTCACATTGTGACCTTAAGCAGTAACCAGGTAGTAAGAGATCATAGCCTAGTCTTTCTCATTTTCAGATATCTCAGCTGTGCTTTTCTTTAAATGAATGAAACCAGAAGCCAGAGGCCAAGGAGACAGTTGATATTGTCCATATCCAGGGAGGTGATGGCGTGAAGAAGGTGGAGGAAGGAATGGAAACATCATAGTGCATCCAGTCCTAGCCAGAGCTTCAGTGAGCTTTCTTGAATGGATTCTCAATGATACTACACTTTCTTCAGGGTAAACATTAAGACTTAAGTTTGTTATGTGATACAATTTAAACAACTTCCAATGTAGCAAATGATATAAAACTTCTATCCATGTCTGATTAAACAAGGTCAGTAAAATTAGGAGTAGATATTAGCTTCCCCATGGTGTGCAGCGATAGGAAGCCTGTGACAGCACTATGGACTTTTATTCCTAAAATAATGAATCTCAGTCTAAGCAAGCGTCATGATCTAAGTAACATTTATTTAATCAGGAACAGGGGAAATGTTAAGGCTCTGTAACAATGCCTTCTTTCCAAATCCAGAATGTAGACTATTTTGGAGGTCCAATCATGTTGGTTTCTCAATGGATCAATTACCATTTTTAGGAGATTCTAGAGACATAAACACTAAATGAAATATTTATATTTAGAACTTAATTCCAGCAAATATACCATAAAAACATTGTTAAAATATGGCTTAGGAGTTATATAAAATTAAGAAATGTTTATTTTTGGTTTTAAATGGTCCTTAAAGTCAAAATTTTTGCATACAGAGAGCCCACGGAGGAGGATATACAACTGATCAGGGATGGGGAGGGGGAGAATTGGGGAATTCGGGACAACAATGCATGGTTTGCCCACTAAATAATGTAACTCATTATGGACAATAAATATATATTTAAAAATTTTAAAAAATGTCCATATTATCAAGGAATCTATGGAAAATTATTTATAGGTGTAATATCAAAATTTATGGATTTTACTAAAACAAGGAGCAAACAGCATCTGGGGAATTAAATGGGAAGAGATAGAGATAGATGCCTTTAAGGAAAACATCAGTAATTTCTGAAGTTGATAAACACATGGAGATAAAGCCCATTATCTTCTCTATTTGACATTGCAATGTCAAACATTGTTTCCATTGTTTGGGGGTTTTCTGTATATGCTCAACATCTTAAGGAAATAATTTCGTTTCAGGCTTTCTAGGAGTCTATGCAAGGAATAGATGAACAATTTTCTCAGATATAGTTTCAGGTTTGTTAAAATAATTTTTCTTATTCAACACATTATGCCTATATATTAGTTTTCTTAACTGAACTATAATAAAGAATTTTCCTTAATTTCATATGTTTCCAGATCTTTATTTAGACATTTTTCTAATATATTCTTGTTTTTTTTCTATCATGTCCTTCTTCCTTCCTCTCTTTGCTATATTCTTTCCTATATTCTTAACTGTCTTCTGTGCATTTGTTTATTTCTCCCTTTCCCCTCCTTCTTCCTACTACCATTGTCATACATATATATATATGTGTGTGTGTTCTTTCATATATATAAAATATATATATGTAGAGAGAGATTTATAATTGATAGTAGGAAGATAGTAGGAAGAACAGGAAAGGAGAAAGAAGGAATATATATATTAAATATATTTTATTTAATATATTTTTATATATTTAATATATATTATATTATATATTATATTATATATTTAATATATTATATTTATATATCTAACATATATAAATATAATATATATATTAATCACAATTACATATAATTAACACTGGTTTATAAAAAATCATGTCTTTTACATCAAATTACTTTAACCCTAATTTATTACTTATAATCCTCTTCATTTCTTCATAGAGATTTAACATGTGATTTTACTTCCTGTTAGCCTGAGGCATAAATTTTAGAATTTTTTGTGATACATGTGAGAAAACAGCAGAGTCTCTTCATTCTTTTAGTATTGTTAAAGGGAAGTTTCATTTGAATTTCATTTTTTTATATTTACCATAATAATTGCTATACTTTTTGGTAGGTGTTTTGGGCTGGTGACTCATTTTCAATATGTGAAATTGTCATTTTATTACCTGTGGCATTATCTTAGCAGCTTTCCATTGTGTTTATGTTCTCCTGCATGGGCAAATCAGTTTTCTCATAACATTCACATTTTCCTTTAGTCCTTGCTTCTAAAAACTTCTTTATTTTTACAAGTTTACATCTGTGTTCATTGTACTAAAAATTCATCATTTGAATTTGTCACTAAATTTTCTGTCAGATTTGAGATATTTTATATATTTGTTCCAATATATTTCTTAATTGTCCATTCTCTGCTTTTCTTATAGAATTTTTACTACATATGTCTTGGCACACAATTCTCTCATTTCTTTAACCTTTTACTCTCTGCTTTTTTTTTTTTTTTTTTGGACTGGATAATGTCTATTGTTAAGTTTTCAAGTTCACAGGTATTCTGCCATTCCAAATCTACATGCTGTTCAGCCCTCTGAGTAAACTTTACATCTTATTTCTTGTATATTTTATTTCCATGATTCTCATTTGGGTTTTTAAAAAGAACAAGTTTCAACCACTTTTTTTGTGATTGTTCTTTACATGCTGAGTTTTCTTTCAGCACCACTTCTATTGTTATTTCAGCACATTTTTAATAGAAACTCAAGAACCTTTGAATCATCTAATTACCTGGGGATATTCAGAGAAAGTTTAGTTTACTTTTTTTTAAACTCATGCTGTGTTTGGCAAATACTTTCTTCTTTCTTTGCATGTTTCCTGGTTTTCCTTGAATACTGGATTAGTTGTTTGCTCATAAGAACTATGAGGGTGTGTGGGGAGAGAATCATGGGGTTTATTTTCTATAATTTTGGAAGCTATCAATGAAAAGTTAAAAATAAAATAAAATGGACTAGGCTGTATCTGTAAAGTTTTATTATTATATATTAGAGTTCACGGATGGTGATTTCTACTCCATTTTTTAAATTTTACTTTTAAACGGGTTCTTGTATTGGTTATCTAGAGGTCATCCAAAGATTGAGCAGAGTTTGCTCTCAGATATTTCAAGGCAATAACACTTCAACATGCTGCCAGTGAATACATGTGTTGCTGAAAAATACATTCCAACTATACGGTGTTTTCCAAAACTCTTCCTTTTATGTTTTGACAGTCTTTCTTGTGACTTCTCAGTGTTCACTTGGCTCCATCTGTTCTGTGAACAGGAACATGGGGATAGCAAGTGTCAGCCCTAATCATTTGATATATACATACACTCCCTATGGATCCAGGATTTATGATGAATGGAGCACCCAAGGATGCCTCATATCCTGGGACTTTCTTATATCCTCAATTGATCTGCTGTCTATTCCTATTCTGGTAGTAGAGCTTGGGTGTAGGGTGGAGGAAGGAACAGTAGTCTTGAGCAAAATTTCATGGACTGGCATTATTTTCACACCAAGTTTGTTACTTTCCATGACACGTTCAGAGTATGAGAAGTGTTTTGAACATTTGGTCCTGCTTTAGAGTTGGTTTTTAGCCAACAGATTTATTGACTCGTCATTCCTTCATAATGGAGTCAGATGTCTGCTAGCCTTTTTCATATGTTATGATTTATTAGACAATCAAATTTGCCAGTTATTATTTCCTTTGAGTTCATTCATAAATATTCAAACACCCATGTGTTTTAAGCACTTCCCAATTTTTAAGAATTCCTGAATTAGCAGTTATATTTCATTCCCCTAAGTTGTTTGTTTGCAATGTGTATTTGACCAAGATTTTCCAATTCTTGGCAAGTCTTTAGGTAAAATAAATTTTATTTATTAATTTATTACCTCTTATGAGCATTAAATTATTGCTCATCAGAGTCTTCTATATTAAGTTTTTTGCACTATGTTAATAAATTCACAGTTCTCAGCCATCAGCTCCACTGTGGCCACAGAAGTCACACATGTGTAGCTCTGACTTGCTTTTTGTATACAAATTTCCAGGGAACAAACATGGACTTAACTGCTGGTGACACTTATTTATGGAACTACCTTTAATAAGTCCCCTTTCCCTCTTTTATGTTGGGCCTCTATCTTGATATTAACACATAATTTATTATTCTTTTTGTCTTCAGTTCTGCATTACAATGGCTTTTCTTTTCATGAGCAAATGGTCCCTATATAAAATTTCAGGTAATAATATCTTCACAAGAGAGTACCTCAGATGATTATTCAGTAATAAGTGACAAGGAGAATGATCCTGAGGTTCCTGGGTGGCAATAAATATCCATTACTACTTTACCCTGATGGCTAGTTTCAATGATCTGGAGGGAAATTGGGAAGAGGGTAATAGCTTTTACCTTTGGATTACTTACTCCACACCAGATGCTGTGGTTTATCTGCATCATCTGAATTATTTTATGTAGTTCCTAACTCCAGAAACTATGAAGCAGCTATTGTAGCTTTAAAAGTTAGGAAACTGAAGCAAAAGTAACAGGTAGAGTACATAGATCTAGGCTGGGAGAGGCGCTGACTGAGAACGTCCAAGAGGCCACTGCAGGTCCTCCTAGCACCAGCATTGCTGACTAAAATATGAGAAAATCGTAAGTCAATGTTTCACTCAACTGCAATGGATGAGATGTCTAAAATTATCAATTTAGCAACCTTTCTCTGTTGCTGCACAGAAAGAACCCCACCAAAAACAGCTGATGAGAAGAATGGGTTTATATGGCATTCGGACTTGAAGGGAAGCTCCATCAAGGCAGGGAAAATGATGGCATGAGAGGGATGGACATCACCTCCACCACAGCACTGAAAACAATGGCAGGAAGGTGTGCCAAACACTGGCAAGGGGAAGCTGGCTTACAATCCCCATAAGCTCGTCCCCAACAACACAGCTCCAGCGAGGTTCTAATACCCAAACTGCCATCAGCTGATCAGAACACATTTGTTTGTGGGGAACACCTGAATCAAACCACGACAACACGTAAGCTACTATTGTTCTCTTATACATAAATATGGTTCTTTCACACTACGGTAAGTTAAGGACTAGACTGGTCCTGGGTTGCTTCTGTTTTCATGGAGGCATAATGAATCCAGTCCCATTTTCATTTGATTGCTTTTCATATTGGCTCTGTTCTTAGCATCTCGAGATGGATACTGAATTTTCCTAAAGGGCAAAAGGTCAAAAGATAAAAGATATAGACTTCTACCTTTCTTTAGTATCCTAAGGCCGGGTGATGTCTCAGCAGACAAAGTGATTCCAGTGACTGAGGACCATCGTTTGGATCTACAGCATGTGTAACACATAGCAACTACCTGGAATTCCTACGTGAAGGAGGTGAAGACAGGGAATCCTAATCCAGGCTGGCTAGGTAGGAGGGCCTAATAAAACAGCTTTAGCCAATGTTAAGGAGGAAAGTGATAACAGAAGACCCCAACAACAACCTCTGCCACACATCTGCACATGTATCTCTCATGTATACACACATATACACATACACCGAAAACAAAAGTGAGTTTTTCATGATTTCCAATCTGGAACATTCACTAGTGACACCTCCAGTCATTATTTGACATTTGATGTGATATAGAACCAAGTATTTGTGTTAAATTTTATATCAGTTTTCATAACATATATATGGATGAAAAAGAATTCGAACCAGAACTTCATCAAAGAAAGTTATGCTGACTGGCAATGTACAATAAATACAGGACTAAGAGAACAGACTACATGACAACCCCCAAGCCATCCTCATATATTCAAAATATAATTCATCTGTTGGGATGAATGTCAGGTTTCTTCAACTTGACATGAAAAAATGAAGGGACAGGATAAAAGTATAAGGAAGATTATTCTAGCTTGACACTGAATTTGGAGAAATTACAGTTAAATACAATATGAATTTCTAAATAGGAGAATAAATGGGATTTTTGAGAGGAAAGAAGATTTTAAATGAAAAAAATTATAGATAATATTTTTTTTTGATTTATCAGGTGTGTCAAGGCATTATGGTTTCACTTAGTGAATTTTTCTTACTCTTGAGAAGTGTGAAGATATCGAGGGGTGAAATGACATGGTTGTAGATTTGCAGCGACAATAACAATAATAAATAAGATTGAATGAACTGTGCATAGAAAAAGTATGGTAGTATATTTATATACATGTTGGACTCTTTTACCTCACTCTTTTAAAATAATATTTGTGAAATTGAGAAGTATATGGTACATAAAACAAGTTCAAGAAATGTGCACAGGTGTTTATCAATTCATTCAGGAAAATATGTGTGTGTGTGTGTGTGTGTGTGAGAGAGAGAGAGAGAGAGAGGCATTGATTTTAAAGCCTAGAAAACACAGCACTAAAATTTAAATTGTTTTCATTATCCCATTTCTTTTAAAAACTGTCTTTTTGCAAATCTGAAGAAATTTTCAGCAGTTTATCATCCATTTCCTTCTCCTCTGCCACTTTAATATGAAGTTCCTTACTTTCCTGGAGTTCTTCAGGAGTCCCTTCTGTCCATTTGGGTATGGTGCTGCGTTTACTGATGTTTGAAGACATAACAGGTATTCATCATCCCAGATGACAATAATTTTAAGTTTTACCAGACTCGGGCCCCTGCTATGTTTCCCAATCCTCTCCGACTCTTCCTTTTGTTCTTCCTAACATTTCCCACAAAAAAGCCCACCCAGGACTACACAGAGCAATGGGACTTACTGCTATCCTGCAAAGTTCCAAAATCTCAATGTGAACCATCTGTTCTATATTTCTGCCTTTTTCTTTCCCATAGAATTTATCTGAGATATTTTGAAAGTTGTACCTAGAAGATATAGCAATATTTTCTTTCAGTATACACTATAATTTATCACCAAACCATTAGCCTTCTCAGAAACAAAATTAGTTTTTACCCGACTTCTTTTTCCTTTTCTTTCATCCTCCCTCTCTTCCTCCCTCCCTCCCTTCCTCTCTCCCTCCCTCCCTTTCTCCCTCCCTCCTTCACTTCCTTCCTCCCTCCATCCCTCACTTCTTCCTTCCCTTTCTTCTTTCCTTCCTTCCTTCCTTCCTTCTTCCTTCCTTCCTTCCTTCCTTTGTTTCATTTTCCTTTTTCTTTCTCACATTTCTCTTACCTTCATTGGGAATTGATTCCAAAGTACAGAACATTCTAGGATTAATATTTTTATTTAAAATATAGTTTTTAATTAAAATCATAATTAATATACTATTTTAAGTTTATTTTGCATTTTCTAATACCATAACATTCCATTGACAATATCATCTCTCATCTCATTTACCAACTCCGTTGTAGAAAAAAGTTAAAACATCTCTTATTGTTGTCACCCATGTACAAGATACCTTACTACAATCTCTTCTTTCTTCATATCATGCTATATCAGAATACTTTATACAAATGCTTCCTCATATTGATTTGTTGAGACAATGAATGTCATTCTGTGGTAGTAAGATTAACGCTTAATAAAGAACATAAACATTTTTGCAGTGTATGATCATTGTTAACCTATCCAACTTTGTGATTATTAAAAATATGTACTTTCACTCATTTTCCACAACTGTAGTAGCTGTGCATAAAAGATGTACATGACAGGGGTAATAATAGTAAAGACTTGTTGTTTTTGTTTCTGTTGTCTTAATATCTTTGTTGAAGAAGATAAAATTCCTAACCATCTGCGTTTTTCTAAAATACAGCAAAATCTAAACAATTTGGACCTTTTTTTTTTTTCCATGAACATGCACACAGTGATCCATACAGGGAGGTGGAGACTGAAACTCACTTCTTGTTTGGGAAGGACATCCAGATGGATGATAAGGGAGAATTTCTATTAATTTATTGTAATGCTAGATCTTTTCAATACCTTTCAAAGCAAGTCATCTGTGAACTCTGAATGCATGTTCATGGGTAATGTTCAAAATTACCCATGAGCTCTTCAAAAACAACATTCACCCATGAGCTGTAAAAAAATATGTGTCCACAGATGCTGAGCCTCTCCCTTTGCTGACCATGAGAGGATGCTTAATGAACGCTGCTGACTGCTGGATTAGAAAGAGCAAATGGCAAGAGGATTCCATTTGCATAGCATCTCAGGAGGATACGTTCAAGCAAGGTAAACAGAAAATACATGCAGTTGAGCAGAATGACAGTCTCAATAATGCACGTAAGATATGGGTTTCTGGGAAACTTCAAACGGGACTCTTACTTGTTGCTCAGTGCTCCATGATGACTATATAGCCCCAAGGCTCACAGTGGGCTACATGCACACACTAGGCACACACAACATGAAAAATATGAATCACTAAAGAAGTGCTGATCCAACATGTATTTTTAGCTACTTTTGGGGAAAAATACCATCAGGAAAGAACGTGACTTTTCATCATTCTTAGTATCACCCATTTTAAACAAGTGTACTCAAATTTATACTATAAATCATTATTTTATACTCACCATCAATATTTTTAATCTGGAAGTTTCTTGATAATTTCTTTTAATATACAATAATGATTTTTTTGAAAATTTGGATCAAATAATATTGAGATTTTAGTTAATTTATGACAATTCTACATTGTTTTAAGGTACTATAATTTATTCACTATGAACCACATATTACAATGAGAACTTCCTATGAATATTCTTATTTCATCATAACACTATCTCATTAAGTATTCCTTCATTTACTACTATTACATAAATAAGGAACCTGAGGCCAAATGAAGGTTAAGTTCCCAGTACTTATGAATGATATAACTGGGACAAAATCCAACATCTCTCTATCTCCTAGAAAACATATCAATATTTTATATAGCACTAAAAATCCATGTTTTGCTTTACTATTTCCAGGAGTTCAGCAATTTTCATATAAAAATATTGGTATTTATGATGCAAAGTGATAGATTTCATGAACACTCAAGCATGTTATGTACTTTGATTATTAATTCTTCTTTCCTCTCCTCCACTTCTGTCAGTCCAGTTTCTCTACTCAACAGTTCCCCTTTCAGTGCCATATAGATGTATGTATTTTTGAATAGATACTATTGTAATCTTCTCCACATTGGTAGGATGATATTCAAAACAGACACATTTTATGACACCAGTTTTTCTTTTTCTTTCTTCCACCTTTCTGTGTTGCTGCTGAGGTGGGCAATGTCTCTGGATATTCTCCGCTACCATGGCTGTTACATTCTATCTGACCCCTCTTTTGCTCAGTTCTCAGCGTCATGGTGGGTGAGTTTTAAGTCTGGTTTATAGTTGAGATCTTAAGTGTCTCTGGACTTCTGCTTTGGATTGTGTTGGGTATCATTGGTGTCTGTCTCCATTGACCTTTCATGAGTTATCTGACTTGCTGTGGTGATTGGTCTCCTGTTTATCTCATCACTTTCTCATTGGTTTCATTTGGGCCCAGTGTGATAGGCCAAGGGTGGTTCATCTCCTACCAGGATGTCAGCCATCATCCCATGTCTTGTTGGTGGAATTTGCTTGTGCACGGTTCTCTTACCGCCTTCTGAAAAATATGAAGAGAATCTCCATTGGAGAGTGAGATTAGTATAGGTTAAATGAGACACACATTGCTCTTTTGGCTAGCTCCTAATGGGTGTAGCCTCTCTGTAGCTCTCTGGTGTTGGCACTTACCACTTGGAGCCAAGGTTCTTGGTCCCCATAGGATTTTTCCATGGATCTCAGTTCCAGTTAAGGGTTCCTTGTCACTAAGTTGATCTCTTAGCCAATCAGTAAGCCATTGATAGCGCTCCTAAGTTTAGTGCCACTATTGTGCAGATGAGTATTTCTTGACTTGCTTGTCTCTTCTATATAGCTGTGTATTCAGCATTCCTGTGACAACTGTCTGTATTGTATATTAGTGGTCTCTGCTTTCTCCAAATATCATTGACCAATTTCCCCTGTCAGCTCATGCAACACCTTCCAGTGCTACACATGCTACCATCTGGGAGCTGGTTACCATTCTGGCTCTAGCAGGATCTCTTGGTGTTGCTTGATGACACTCTGTGGTTTTTTTTCAGCAATAGGGTCTTAACTTAGGCCTGGGGCAAGGTACTCAAGAGCTTCGACAGAAGTTTATCTCATTTTGGGGACTTCATGGGTCACTTTGATCAACAGCTCAGTGTGGGAAGGAACCAATAACTTGGACAAGGAGATGCAGGTCTGAGGAATTTTTCTTGGGGGTAGGCTTACTCCCATTCTATTCATGGCCTCTCTTACCAGGTGATGACCACAGCTTCCTCAGGAGCTTCCAGTATGAACGTTAGGATTTAATGGATATTCATAGTTTCAGGTCTTATGTTGATTTTTTTAACCCATTTAGAGTTGAGTTTTGTGCACAGTGAGAGGAGTGGATCTAGTTTCATTTGTCCAACACCATTTGTTGAAGATGCTCTCTTTTAGCCAGTTGACATTGTTGGTACCTTTGTCGAATATGAAGTAACTATAGTTGTTTAGGCTTAGGGCAGGGTCTTCAATTCTGTTCCATTGATCTAGCTGTCTGTTTTTATGCCAGTAACATGCTGTTTTTGTTACTATGGCTTTGTCGTATATCTTTAGCTAGGGTTTGGTCATACCTCCTGAGGAGCTTCTGTTACTCAGGATAGTTTTGGATATCTGAGGCCTTTTCCTCTTCCAAATAAACTGGAGATTATTTTTATTTCTGTGTTTGCAAAGAATGAAGCTGGTATTGTTATTGGAATTGCATTGAATCTGCATATAGCTATTGGAAGTATTGCCATTTTCATGATATTGATTCTACTGATCTAGGATCATGGGAGATCTTTCCATCTTTTCACATCTTGTCCTTCTTGAGCTTTTTTATGTGTTCATTATACAGATGTTTCACATGCCTGGTTAGTGTTATTCCAAGGTATTTGATTTTTTTTTTTGAGGCAATTGAAAATGGGACTGTTTCACTGTACTTTTTCTCTATGCCTGTTGTTTGCATACAGGAAGGCTACTGATTTTTGTGTGTTAATTTTGTATCCTGCCCCTTTGCAGAAGGAATTTATCAGCTTCAATAATTTAATGGTATTATCCTTTGTGTCTGTTATGTATAGGATCATGTCATCTGCAAAAAGTGATAGTTTCACTTCTTCCTTTAAATTTGAATCCCTTTTATGCCTTTTTCCTGTCATATTTCTTGGTCTGTATAATCTTAAAAGGAATATTTTATTCATACAGTAGTTTCCATAGTCACTTTTCAAACTCTTTGCCTAGCTTTGAGTCATTAGGAAGACTCTAGCTTATGAGCTTATATTAACCAGTTATAAAGAAGTCATGTGAATGTGGGTTAAATTCTGATAAACTGAATGTCACTAAACAATATTTAATTTAAAATTATATAGGTTATAATAAATCTTTAAAACATTATTTTCAGCCACGTGTGGTGGCACAGCCTTTAACCCCAGCACTCAGGAGACAGAGATAGGAGGGTCGATGTGACTTCAAAGCCGCCCTGATACAACATAGTGAATAACAGATCAGCCTGGGCTAGAGTGAGACCCTACCTTGAAAAAAAGTATTTTCATATGAACTTCCCTGGTCCCCTGTTATATGCTCTATGGGAGGCATTGTACTGGGTTACAATTGTCAATATGCCACTGTTTTCACATGCAAGTCTATCATTTACAGTCTCATAGCAAATACAGTGACATTGAGACAAAATGCTAATGTGCAAGTTTTGCTAATATATAGGATTATTTTCAGTTAATAGCCATTTATGTTATAGTGTGCCTCTGGATTTTGTAGCTTTTAGAAAATGATCCTAACTTTCCACACTCTTTATTTAACAATCTTGTTTGCACATTTTTCTCTCTGCCATTTTATTGATTATTCTGCAAAACCAAGCATGAATCCAAATTACTTGTTTTCACCACAAAAACTTACTTGAGGTAATTTAAAATATTTTTGCATCATTGAACTACTCTATTTCTGAGTTTAGATGAATTGTAAAATGAATACATGAGAACTTTTTAAAAGAGAATATGTTATCCTTTTTACTTCCATTTCTCTTTCTTTAGAAAACAGTCCAATATTTATTCTTGTTATCTGGAATTAAGGTACCAACTATTCCAGTAATTCATTTAAACTAGAATTTAATTATAAGTAAATATTCAAAAAGTTGCATAGAGTGAAAAATGATCAAGTTAGAAGTCTCTGAAGCAAAACTAATGCAAAAGAACATTTTTATATGAACATAAAAACTGTAAAACAATTATTTTTAATGACAAATAATGAAATGTCCAGTTAAGTTACATTTGGAATAATAAATTAGGAAGTCTGCTATAAGTCTATAATCCATGGGTTCAGAGAGGATGCCCAAGAACTGTGACATCCTCTTTAAATGCTTTCATGACTTTTGACTCTCTAGTGCCAGCCCTGTGCTGTGTACAAACTGGATACTGATGGATCTGGTTGCATGGAGTGAATTAAGCTTGAGTCACATTTCTTTCCCTCCCACCTCCACTCTCTGAAAGCATAGCTGAGGGCAATTCCATTTGTGTTTTATCTGAGGTGACTGACTGCTCCACATCCACTCTGGGTGCTGAGGCCACAGCAAAGGAGGCTGCTGAGGCAAAATTAGACTAATCAAGCTTCCCTTTCCACTCTGCCTAAAGGGAAAGATGACACCTGCTTGTGTGCCTTCAAAGTGTTGAAATCCTTTCTGCTTTCATGTGGTTACTGTGCATATTCTCTGGGGGGTTAAATGAGGGGAATGCATTATACTTTAAACTTTGCTGCCCCATTAAGATGAATCTGCGCCTAATGAGCTAAGAAATTACCAATGCTGATGCTGTCCCCCCCTCAGCCCTTCTTAAGGATCTGCTAGTCAGTTACAGAGTGTGGCTTCTCTGTTCTTAAACCACTGGCTATGAAATTTTGGCCAAGAATCATATTCAAACACATGCCTAGTATATTACCAGTGTAAGCAATAAATTATGCCTCAATTAATAGGCCAGATTGATCAGTTTGTCTTTTAATACTGAACACACTAGTCGTTGCAATTGGGGTAAAAGCACGCAAAAACCCAGAGTATATAATTCATAGGCCAAGTGTATTTTTATACTTGTCAGTGTTTTGTAATTTAAATAACTACCTTTACATAGACATCTCTCCCCTACATACAGAATAATTTGAAAAACAAGCAATTTTTGTCACTTTAGTCACACTTGAGATTTATAAAATAGAGGTAACAGCAATTTAAGGCAGCTTGAATTTAAAATATGTCCTTGCTGCTTAGGTCAGGTGAGAGAGGAAAGAAGCAATTTCAGGGGACAAACGTGGAAGCTGCAGCCAATTATATTCCTGTGTTATTCACGAATGTCACTACCTGCCAGCAGAGAGTTGTGACTATGTGCACACTGTGATCCACTAGCACGGAGGCAAAGCCCAATTTTCTCCAGAGGGAAAACGTCTAGCAAACAGTTGATGGAACAAACCGCTGTTAGAAAGAAGCAAATGGAAAATCTAATAAATATGATGCAAATATTTTTAACCAGCATATTTTATAATGTGTGATCCAAGGCAAAAGTTCATCTTCTGTGGAAGGAAACATGGCAAGGAGCCGATTCAACAAGATCCCTGAACCCAGGTTGTCCCAAAGAGAACTCTTGCTTTCAATCAATATTGTTCATAGTTAAAAAGAAGAAAGAAGAAGATGCCATATACTTAATTGATCTTGTTTCCCATTTGTTTAGAGATATATGTCAGGACTGAATGCGCAATCCTGTGAAACAAGACACTTTGTTGGTGAAGAAGCAGGGGGGGTCATAAGCCCAGTGTGAGCCTCAGCAACTCTGGAAGATGCATTCTCACAATTAAAGGTCAAAAAAAAGAAAATTTCTGGGGATGTAGCTCAATGGTAGTGTATGTGTCTAATATCTTCAAACACCCTCTCCCACACCCAAATTCAAAATAGTAATGTATACATGAAGAAAGACATGATGAATAAGGATGCGATTTTGTATTTAGACATTTTCATGCACATCTTTTAAGCGTTTATCTTCTGCATGCCACATTACTCTCTCTTACCTTTCTCAGTCACAGGGTATTCAAGTCATCACTTACCAGAGTCTGCTTCACAGCAGAGCATGACTTCCCTCTCCTGGAAACCATGAACCACCTTTCCTTCATCGGGGATGGGAATGGCCTCCCATGTTCCTATCCAGGTCATAACAGAATGTTGACTGGTCTCAACATGCATGACTTCTAATCAAACATTGGAATTCAGTTAATAATGAATACCAATTCATTTATCTCAAAAAATTGGATGGAGAGGATTTAAATTCTGTTGTTTATCAAAACAAAAGTAAATTCTTCAATTACAGGTCAAAGTTTATATATCCTCCAGGATTAGCTCACAAAGTGGCATAGATTATAGGAAGGAAAAATATACGTCTTGTGGAATTATAAAAGCTATAAACATAATAAACTCTAGTCATGTATTTGTACAGTCAATGTTTCCAGGGCTTTTAAAGTACCCATGAAAGGCAATGTTTCAGAGTATAATTATAATAAAAATGTAGATGAGACCAAATCATGCATTTCCAGTTAGAATTAATAAATGAGTTTGAATTTATTAGTTCCTTAAACCAAATTTTCATGATGATGTTTGGTGAATATAAGTACTTTAATTCACTAGCAATTAAGTAGACTATTATTTATTTAGTGTAAATTCAATATATCCTGAACAATTTCAACAATTGAGATGAAAATGAGTATAGCTTCAATTCAAATATGTTTCTTTTGCTAATAAATCTGGACTATCTCTTTTTATAAGCTATTTAGAATAATGTATCTGAAACTTTCTACATTTTCTTCTTGTGAACCAAATGCAATTGGCAGTAATGTATTATTAGCCGGATGCCCATCGCTTCATAAGAATGTTTGTAAATGTGTTTCTCATACATGCAAAGAGACTTTCTTCTTAATTTTAAATATAAATATTTAAATATGTAGACACTACTAAGTTGTCCGAAATCTCAAAATGAAATTACACAGTAATGAAGTGTCCATTTCAGATGATTAGTATTTGGCTTTGAATAAATCTTCATTTACATTTACCTTTGAAAACTTTTCAGTTATTATTAGTCATTGACTTAGTCATTTCGTTTCACAACAAACAGTATATCCAGTCTATTATTTGAAATCTAAGGGCATATTTAATTTTGTTTTTCTATTCACTATATAACATGTAGCGAGTATCTGTATAATCTTTGTTATTGAAGTCCCTTTTGTGATCATCCACGTTATATTTGACAAAAAGACTGACATTAATAAAGTTGAAATATACTGATAGAAAATTTAATATGTTCAGAAAGATTTCATATATACTAATGAAAGACAGAGGCGTGATAGTTTATTAAGTGAATAATTTTCACAGTTGTGCAGAGCAACAGCTCTATTCCAGACAGCAGTTTCCACTGTGCGTGAATGTAGTTCTTTATATTTAATTCCTGAAAGTAATTCCTAGTTAAGCTGAGTAATATCTTATATCCTCAGCTGGAAAAAATGGTAGCCATATCACTGCATATTCCTTGTTATTTATTTATTGACAATTTCCATACATGGATATATGTATTTCCATCAAAATCCTTTCCTGATACTTTCTCTTGTGTTTAGGCCCTGTGAGTTTAATAAGGGTTGCCTAAATGGACATGGGTTGAGGAATATTTAAACAAGCACATAGGTCCTACTAGTTGCTGTATATCTACAGAAAATGTCTTCCATTCCCATAGTCACCATTCCCTTCCTGTAACCTCTCAGGGAGGTTGGGGGCCTTGTGCTCTTCTCTCTCATCCAAGACAGAATGTTGATGGGCCCAGTATAGGTACAACAGTCATTGTGAGGTCATGAAGGAAATGGCCATGTTATGGACACCAGCCTTCTACTGTAATCCCCCACCCCACCCACCATCTTTTAACTCTTTCACTCTTTCCAGCATTTCTTCCACACTGTTCCCTGAGGCCTGATCCTTGGAGTGTGTGATGTAGTGTTAAACACTAATGTCACTTATTCTCAGTTCTTTGATGAGTTTTAAGTCTTCTCTGTAGTCACTACCATCTGTCTTCTGAGGGACGTATTGCTAACCAAACATGAGAATGATTCTCATCTATGGGCGTAGGTATAGATATTTAATGGAGGGTTTGATAGGCAAGCAAGGGATTTATTTAGCCAAATAACAAAAGGAGTTTCTGTCTTAGGGCCTGTGACCTCTTCGCCCAACCCCCAACCAGAGGCTTTTTAAACTATATTTTCAACACCAGGCATGAATTCCCTCCCATCCAGGTCACTCAACCAGTTATTTTAAGTAAAAACTGAAAGATTCCTTCCTTGGAGGAGCAGGAATTCCAGAGATTTAGGAAGTCAACAAGTCTGGAAAGGTTGCAAGGCCCCACCCTAAGGCTACTCTGATTCAGCTGTCTGCAAGTGGGGTAGTAGGCTGGAGAATGACTGAGCAAGACTGTCTGGCCAGCTGAGCTGCCCACAGGTTGTGCACGGTGCTCCAGAGTCTTTGCATGTGCTGGGGTGGGCTTTTGCGTGATGTACCTGCCTTTGAGTCATCAATTGTTGCTCTGAGCAACCCCTTACCCTGCCCTGTTAGTAACTCCCCAAAAACTCATTAGTTCACCAAAAGTGATTTTGGTGTAATCATCCTTTGATCTGTCATCTGTACCATGTCTAGGGAGAAGAAGTGTGCTTGTGTCACCCCAGGGAAATGTTTTCTCACGACAGCCTTATAATACAATCAGAGGGCAGTTGGTCAGCCCAATAACAGTAATGCCATTATTGTACCAATGGGCACATCTGAGTGACTGACGGACTGTGTAGGTCACAGAATTCCCAGTTGTGTAGATTGTTGATTAGTTTTCTCCCCAAGCAGCCTGCATAGTATGCTTCAGCACTCTGACATCTAGCTAGAAGGAAAATGGTTTTAGATGAGCTCAGGAGCTTCCCTGACCAATAGCTCACCAAGAGGTATCCTACCCGTGCTACTGAGACTTCCCTCTAACAACGTATGGTGTCCGAGAGCAGAGTTCTCCATCCATGCAGGGTACTTCTGTTCAATCTCATTATTTTTAATTATATTTTTAATTGGCTAATCAAACAGGTTCTGATATGGCTTTTTCATATGATTTTAGTTCTGGTTACCTGTCTCCCATCCGCTTCTTTTTCCTCCCCATCTCTTTCTCCACTTCCACCTTTCCATCCCAGGAATTCTCCCCTCTATTTACTCCTCCTCCTGGGCCTCCACATCCTACTGCAGGGCCCAGTCCTAGGCTCCTGACTTCTACTGATTCCAACCCTTACTTCTAGACATATCTGAACATTTGAAGCTTCAATCTGCAAATATGAGAGAATACTTGCCTTTCTTAGCCTGTTTGATTTAGTACGGATTTTTACTGATTCTTCTATTTCCTTGTGAATTTCCTTCTTTCTTTGATTCTTTCTTTATTCCTCTTCTCTCTCTATCCCTCTCCCTCTCCCTCTCTCTCTGTCTGTCTCTCTCTCTCTCTCTCTCTCTCTCTCTCTCTCTCTCTCTCTCTCTCTCTCTCTCTCTCTCTCTCTCTTTCTCTCTTTAAGATAGGGTCTCACTCTAGCCCCAGCCAGACCTGGAATTTACTATGTAGTGATAAGGTGGCCTCAAACTCACTGTGATTCTCTCACCTCCACCTCACAAGTGCTGGGATTAAAGGCATGAGTCATCGTGTCTGACTTCCCTGTGAATTTCATAATTTCATTTTTCTGTACAGCTGAAAAAAAGCTACATTGTATATATGTTTCACATATTTATTATCCATTTATCAGTGTATTGCATAAGTATGTCTGTAGAGTGTTAAATTATTAGTGTAATGCCTAGAAGTGCGCCATATCGTAGAAAATATTTGCAGTGTTTTGAGAAACCACCAACTGATTTCCACAGGGGCTATACCAGTTCACCCTGCCCCTAACTTTGAATAAGGATCACTCTTTCCCTGTACCCTCACCAGCGTTTGTTGTCATTCGTGCTGGTAACACCTATCACCCCAGCACTCAGGAGGCTGAGATAAGAAGCTTGTCATGTGTTCAAGGCTAGCTTGGGATATAGAGGAAGTTTTAGGTCAGCCTGGGTTGTTGTCAGACCCTGCCCAAACAAAAAAAATGTGTTTTTATTTTCTTGTTATTTTCATTGCTCATTCATGCTTTTATAAGGAATATTTAAGTACTGCATCAGATTTTGATGATTTTTGCCTTTCTATGGATTAAAAATTTTACTTGAAGGAAGAATGAAACTCCCATTTCGACCTAGTCATTTTGCTGAATTCCTTGAAATACTTATACATTTGTGAGAGATCTTGGGGACCATGACCGTGACAGGATGCCTGCACATGTCCAGTGTGTCACTCATTTTCCCAATGCAAGAGCTTCAGCATGAGCATAAGGTTTCTCACAAGGTATTACAATGCCATGCTTCAGTCATTGTTTCCATTTATTGAAATATCACAAGAGAAAAGATACACAATGGGCCTTTCTCCACTATGTCTTGAACAGGTATTTTTTTAGAAAAACACCAATCATACCTCTTAATCAATTTACACAAATCCCAAGCATTGGGACATCTGACTAAATTGTACTCTGCAATTTTAATACATGGATAATTAGTGTAGACTTCAGTGTTTTATTGTGGAAACAGGTAAGAAATGATGTTATAAATTAACAACTTGCCTGTTCCATATCAAAGAAAAAAATAACAGTGAAGCAGAACAAAAAGTAAACTGGTTTTACAGACCTGAAAGAAAAATTCCTTTCATTCTTACTTTTATTCAGTCCCCTTTACTCGTTGTGTGTGTCTGCATTTTTAAGCTGTGTACGGGATATTTAAAATAATATGTGTATAGTATTTTTATGGTACAGAGCCAACTGACAAAGAGGGAAATATCAGACATTAGGCTTGTTCATTGTTATTTGTACAACCGTGCACTTGGTAACTTCTTGATACGATGAGAGGACATGCTTCACATGAACCCTAGTAATCTTAATATCTCAAGGATCACGATCTCTAAATGTTACCATTCACATAAGAACAATTCTTATTTGACAGGAATTAGAATCAAGGATTTTTACAACTATGTCTTCAAAGGGAGTTCAATGCAGGCTATGCATCACACATCCAAGTTAATTTGTAATAGTCCTAAGTGCTGATGCGAAGGAAGCCTCCAAAGACCACCGGTTGACTCTCTTTTCCCCAACGGCTCCCCACAAATCATCTCACACACTACAGCACAAGGCTGGAAGCTAACACAACGAATACACCAGTAATATCTTTCTGACAGTGATTTGACGCTGTCTGATGGGAGTGTATAACTGCATGACCTCCAGACTGTTAGCTCTGCTAAAACGGATTCACTTGAAACACCCATGGGGTTATGGGTTCCTGCTAACAGCAGCAATAGAAAGGTTGATAAAATTATGGCAGGGTAGAAATGCTTTCTCAATTAATTTCCTATCATGTTAAGGCCATTATCATTGGATGCCATCTAGCTAAATGGGGAGGAAGTCTCTAAGACCATGACTCTTATACAATCTATAATTGCTGATAATAGCAAACCAGACACTTAGAACTGTTTACCTTCAAACAAAGCTTTCAGAATATTGATCCACAGGCACTGACTACTGAACTTGGGTTAACGGTTATACAGACAGGAGGGGTAGGTATGTGCATCTGTGGGAAGGACAGGCACAGGACATTTGTAACAATAAAAACTCTGTGTTGCTAACTTACAATTTTGAACAAAGCAGAAATAAAGGAGTCAGTGGTATACTTTTTAATGGGTTTAGGTGAGCTCTTATTTATGCTACCAGTTGCTGAAGAACTGGCCCTATGCTACTGAAAGAAGTATAAAATATGTCAATATGTATCAATGGAGTCAAATCTGTTGTTTTTGTTATATTTTGGTTTTTTTCATATTTTAAGTTTTTAATAATAAGCATTTAGGTGTTATATCTAACAGACATATTTAACTCCTGTTTTTAAAAGAGTTAATGAATTAACTTTTAGTATCCATTATCAGTAAATATTAGGTTATATTCATTGGAGGTAAACTGCTTTTGTGACTAGACATATTCAGTGTAATACTGTACTCCCATGATTATGAAATCATCCTAGAAATTTTGTGAACAAATGAACTTTCCTCAACTCTAGTTGGGCAAATGAGAGATATTGTAGGAAAAGTAAGATGTCATTCATGGATAGATGTGGATTTATGAATACATATCACAAGTAGAATAGCTATTCGAAAAATGTAGCAATAAACAAGAACTAGTTTGAGTTGAATAAATTAAATCTTATCAAAATGGAAACTTTTGTTTATCTAACAATTAAAGAGCCCATTAAATCTAAATCATAGACAATTTCTCCAATTTATTATTACACTTTGCTCGTATTAAACTTAGTATTTGAGTCGTAAGCAAAATTGCATGTGTTGTCCTGTTTTAAGTGTTCAAGCAGTATGAAGTTATTCAGATGATTTGTGTAAGGAACAAGATTTCTTTTGAAATTCGGGAAACACTTATAAAAATAAAAAAGGTTTTAAAAGGAAAGTTAAACAATAACTAAAACCTGAAAGTGAGTTTTTGAAGCCAGGATAGACTAGCTAGTCTGTGTAAATAACTGAATTATGTTCTTGCAGTTTGCTATCTTCCACAGCTTTTTTTGATTTGGCATAGTCTTTATATTGGATTATCAAGCATGGTTAGTAATCTTATACAACCCTGAAGAGCTTATTATTAGTCAATGAGAATTAGGATGCTCACCCTGTGTTCTGACTTCTTTTTCACTTGGATAATAGAGACACATCACTCTATTTTTTATTGTCCATAATGAGTTACATTATTTAATGGGCAAACAATGAGTTGTTATTCCCAGTTCCCCAATGCCCCTCTTCCCCATCCCCTATCAGCTGGATATCCTCCTCAGTGGGTCGTCTGGATCAGTCCTTGGGGCAGGGGACCATGGATAGCCTAGGAGTCAGCGGGGTTCCACCGTCCCTAGTGTCTTGTTACTGAGGGGGGCCAGAGACACATCACTCTTAATCCTAGTACCTGAAACAAATGAGCATCACTGGCTGCTTTCCAACTGTTATTTTAATAATTTCCATATCACTCCCATATTTTAATAGAGATTTTATTCATCTAAAATTGTCTATAATTGAAATAGAAGTTGCATATTATCCAAGCAAAGCTGACAGGGAAGTTCAAGGGTCAGACTGACAATATATATATATTATATATATGTATATATATGTATATATATATGAAGAAACTGTACAGCCTAGTGATATCAATTAAGTAACTTCAGGTATTTCACCTATGGTTATACATTTAGAGAATTATATTTATTCCTTTAATTGTTTTGTAATAGCATGCTATTGTACACCATATTTTCTTTCTTAACTACTTATCTTATTTTCAAACACAGGGAAATTGAAAAAAATGCATTTTTATTTTCTCTAATTGGCTTTTGTAATATTAATCCAAGGTAAATCAATTTCTATCTTTTGACCATATTACCAATTATGTTTCTTTTCGAGTGTTTTCCAGTATCTTCTTTATAAAATTGTTATCCATTTAAATTTCTCTTATTTGAATTCATGGATGACCATGTCCCTTGAAGTATAGCTTTAATATGTCATAAACACTTGTAATTTTTTCCTGTTGCTTATTTCCAAGGGATAACTAATATATTGTTCTTGCAACACATAAAAACTATTTTGGTTTTAAAAATCAATTAAAATCCTTTTATGTAAAATGTAACCTTTAGATTTACTTATGTGGTCATTGTGTTAAAATATTAACTGGAAGAAGGCAACAAATTTATATATGCATAATTGAACAAAAGTCATAATGGAAATGTAATTTTTTCTATATACCAACTTTTAACTATTTTATTTCATTTTAAGTAAGACTTTAATCTTAGATAAATGAAAATTTTTGTTATTAGTGGTGTAGTTGTGCATGCATTATTTTAATAATACCTTTGGAAATACCAAGAAAAGATCAAATATTAAATAAATAGTTGTTTAATATCTTCTGGAAATACACAATGTCAAAAAGATTATATCTACATGCTAAAATTTTGAGGGCAGACCCTGATGAACTCATAATAAACTGCCTAAACGTATTTTCATTGTTCTGTGTGATGTTTGTTAAGGTTAGTTTAAGGTGTAAACTTGGGCATGTCTGTGGCACATCTGCAGATGAGATTGGAATGGTGGACCCATTAAGGCAGACCTCCAATGTGGCCAATCCCTTAAGCAGAGAAAAAATTAAAGGGAAGATAGAATTTTCCACTTTTCTACCAATTGCCTGACCTGGAACAGTTTAATTGACGCTTTATACTGGAGGCTCATTTGGTTCTTGACCAGTAGGATTCAGACTGAATTACCAGAAGCTTATGTGCATGTTGAGTTCACAGACCACAGACGGTAGCATTTGTGAGAATTCACAATTTTGAAACACAAAAGCTCATGATCCAGCCATCTACCTACTGACTGTTTCTCAGGAAAACCTCGACACTATGTTGTAATGCATTTTATTTTACTTTGTGAAATTGTCAAGAACAAGAATAATGCTTGGAATTTAAGAGGCCATGTGTCAAAGGAATCTTATTGAACAGCAGACTAAAACGGAAACATTCTTGGGGTCAATTCACGTCTATCATTTCACATAGCACTGATGACACTAGCAGATGCTGAGGAAGAGAGAGACAAGAGGGGCAAAGAACCAAATCAGCTTAGTCTATGTTCTCTTCTCTTTATCCCTAATTGGGAAGCTTTTGAGATTAACCAATTTTTATAGCAAAAAATGTTAATCAGAGGAACTAAAAGATCAAAAGAAAAAAACTGTGATGAGGAAGTAGGTTGGAAATACATGGGTGAATTGATTATTTTCTTATATGGATAAAAATACTTTTTTGTTGATATGGAAAGAACTTGGGATTCTGTACAGCATTTTAGACTTATGCGTGTAGAGATGCAAGGTGAGGTGGGGTGAAGAATGAAGCAAAGGTTCACAACAAAATAACACCCAATATCGCAGCTGAAGCAGGTTTTATGCTTGGTGGGTAATGAAGTTGAAGTGTTGAACACACAGAGATATTGATTCATAGAGTAGAGGGGTTTCGATTTCTTTGACTTATATTTCTTCATACATTATTGAAAAAGGTCAAAGGTATTCATGCTTACAACTATTGGCTCGGTTTTCTGATTCCCTGGAGACAAGTGGAAAATTAGGATCCAGATAGTGCTGGGGGAGAAAATAAGACACAGTTTTCAGTGTTTGTCCATGTATAAAGTCATGAAGAATGCTGAAATAATCACACTCACAGTGTTGATTCCTACACCTACTTGGTTTATTTTT
>PVHP010001676.1:0-101132 GCA_004024765.1 Zapus hudsonius | reverse complement strand
GGCGGCTTTGGCGCCGGGGAGCGACGGCCCCAAACTTGGGCCTGTATTGCGGACAGACCCCAAACCTCCATGGAGAAACGCTCCCTCCCCTCTCAGAAGGTGGGGAAGACCGCCTCTGATGACTGGCGGCGCCCGCGGAAAATCCTCTATACAGGCGCCAGGGATCCGAACCTGGGCGAGGGGACAGTGGCCTGCGCCCTGGGTGCACAAAGAGCAGCCTGCTCTGCACTCCCCCGCTGAGGGGAGAGGTGGCGGGAACCCGTGGCGGCTTTGGCGCCGGGGAGCGACGGCCCCAAACTTGGGCCTGTATTGCGGACAGACCCCAAACCTCCGTGGAGAACCGCTCCCTCCCCTCTCAGAAAGTGGGGAAGACCGCCTCTGGGGACTGGCAGGTTGCCCTGGTCTCAGTCCTGCAATGTAACCTCAGGCACGCTGCGAGTCTGGACTCAGCCCCGGGGGATAATGGCGGCGGGAGCCAGCCAGCCGGGGCGGGAGGGCTCGGCCCTCTGCTCCACAGGGGAGCAGAGAGGGGGGGAGATTTCGAACTCGGGTTCGGCCGGTGTCCAAAGCCTGGATAGCAGTTGAGGGGGGTCAAACCTTTAGGAGACTCCTGGCAAAGTTGTTACTCGGCCACCATCTTGCTCCGCCCCCAAAACATGCCTTGAATTTTTAAATCTTTTCCTTACCACCTTTCCTCCTACTGACCTCTTGGTCTACAATATTGTTTTGTATATTTTCACATGGCTCTTTTTCTTTTTCATTGTTCAGGTACTAGGTCAAATTCCATATTCAAATGAAAGTGCTCTGGGCATTCTCTCTGAAGTTCAGTATCTCTAGTCACTCACCCACTTCAGAGCACCTGTCATCATAGAAGATATCTTGGTTTCTTGTTTGCAGTATGTCCTTCCTATTTGGGTTAGTCATTATCGTAACTTCTTTCCTCATTGCTGTGACAAAATCCTGGACAAGGGCAATGACAGGGAAGAAGAACTGGTCCTGACTCACAGTTTGAGGACATAGTCCATTGTGGTGGGGAACTCATGGTGGCAGGAGTGTGAAACAGCTGGTCACATGACATCTGCAGTCAGGAAGCAGAGCGAGAGAGAGAGAGAGATGAATGCTGGTGTTCATCTCACTTTCTCTTTTGTAGTTAGTCCATGGGGATGGTACCACTCAAATTTAGGGTGGGTTTTCCACTTTATTTAATCCAATCAAGAATTTCCCTCACAGACATGTCAAGAGGTTTGTCTCCTAGGCGATTCTAGGTCTGGTCAAGTTCAAAAATCAATATGAACTATTGCAGACTGTTGTTATTTTCGCCTCTGGGGTCGCCCTTAGCCTCCATGGAGGGAAAACAGTGAAGCGGTGGGAGCTGAGCGAGGGCTGGTCGCTGCTCCGCTACTCTGCTGTCTCAGGGCAGGTCCACAGAGCTGGGGGCCGAAGTAGGGGGGTCCGGTGAGACACAGACTTGAGCAGGTATGTATAGTGTATCCACGTGGTTCTTTATTCAATTGGGGGAACTTACATTTATAGGAAAAAGGGGGTCAGGGGGATGGGGAATGGGGAAGAGAAAAGGAGATTGGTTGATGGGGGTGGTGAGTTGGAGGCCTGCACTAGGATAGGTGGGTATGGACAACCTGAGAATACCTCATTTGGGGGCCTGAGGGGCGGGAAATTCGTGATGCTAGCCACAGTCCGTGGGAATGGGTACAAGGAAGTTTGTCTGATACCCAGTGCCAGTCATGCTGAGATGGAAATGCTGGTTCCTGTGGCTGGCCCATGGGGGTTGGGAGTGAGGGTTGATGGAGCTGGGAAAAGCTTCACTCATACATCCTTAACCCTTTGTTCTCCGTGCCCTCAGTAGCAGTGCCAACAAGCAGTGTCCAACAGCAGACACCATGAACAGATGGACCTCTTCTGTGTTTATTCACTGTCTCATCTTCTATGATCACATCTGTGTACAGTAAACCTTCACTGAGGAAACGAACACACTGTTCCATTTGAAAATTTGGGTGAAATTTGAGAAAGCTAAATAAAGATCCTTCAGATTCTCAGTGCAATTTGTTGAGCACAACATCTTTGTAGGCAAAGGCTATAACTCCATTAGCACTCAAACATGTACTTGGTGTTAATGTCAGGGAAGTTTTCTCGAACATTCTCCAGGTAGTAATTTGTACAGGTTAGGGTAAAGTTACTCCCTGACTCAGCTGACATCTTAAATACTCAGCACTAGAGAGCTGGAATCATGAAATGCCTAGCTGTAAGAAGTCCAATTTGCTAGTTATGTTACATTGTCAAAACTGCAGACAGTGTGCAAACACACATTAAAAACACCCCAGTATTTCTTTTTAAAAATGAAAACACAAAAAGGAAAGCTAGAAACCAAACTGTATTATGAAAACAGGATTAAAAATGGTCTTTTTACTTTTTTATATCTTTATTATTCAAAATTAGATTCATTGTATGGGCAAATACTGTGTTGGTATCCCATTTCCCTTCTCCCTGTCCCCAACAACAGTGGGTATCCTCCTCAGTGGGGATACTGGATCAACCTGTGGGCTGGGGGGTTATGGGTAGCACAGGAGTCACTCAGGTCCCCCCCCCCTTTTGTGTGTTATAGGTGAGGGGGGTAATGTCTCTGGATATTCTCTCCCACCATGGCTCTTACATTCTTTCCACCCCTTCTTCTGCTCAGTTCCCTGAGTGGGTGAGTTTTAAGTCTGCTTTATTGTTGAGATCTTAAGCTACTCTGTACTTCTGCTTTGGGATGTGTTGGAAATCCATGTCTGTCCCGTTGACTCATCCTAGGTAGACTGATTAGCTGTGGTTATAGGTCTCTTGCTTATCTCGTCACTCTCTTAAGGATATTATTTAGGATCCATAGGATAGGCCAATAAGCTTGGGGTGGTTCATCTCTTGCTGGAGTGTCAGCCATCTGTCTGTGGCTCCTTGGAGGGGTTGGAATGACCACAGATCTCTCACTGTCATCTTCAAAATATAAAAGGAGTCTCCATTGGAGAGTGAGATCAGTATAGGTTAAATGAGACACACATTTCTAATTTGACAATATTCTATTGGGATTAGCCTCTCTGTAGTTCTCTGGTCATGAGAATTTCTCCTTGGATCCCAAGTTTTTTTGGTTCCCATAGGGTTTTGGAATAGGTCCCAATTCTAGTTAAGGGTTTCTTGTCAATTAGTGAATTTCTTGGCAAATTTCAAAGCTGTTCATTACTCCCCCCCAACTCCATCCCCATCCCCAATTTTGGCATCTCTGTTGCACAAGTGATTTCTTCTTGGCTCTCTGTTCTCTTCCAGAGATGAGTGTGTTCAGCCTTCTTATGGTAACAGTCTGCATTTTATATCAATGGTTTCCACTTTCTCTGAATATAATTGACGAATTTCGCCTGGCAGGTTATGTAGCACCTTCCAGCATTGCACTTGCTACTCTCTGGGGACTGGTTACCATTCTGGATCCCGCAGTGTCTATTGGTGTTTTTCTATGACTCTCTGTGGTTTCTTCTGCATTAGGATCTTACCTTTGGCCTGGGGTAGGTATTCAAAAGTTTTCACAGAATCCTGTCTTGTTTTAGGGACCTTGTGGGTCTCTTTGATCAACAGCTCAGTGTGGGAATGAACCCATGACTGGGACTGGGAGTTTCAGGTCTGATCTATTTTTCATGGGGTTAGGCTTCCTCCCCTTCTACTCATGGCCCCTCTTACCAGGTGATGCCCATTTCTTCATCAAGAGCTAACTGTATGAAAGTAAGGACTTTCTGATTTCAATTCATTATTAATTTAGCTTATTGTATAATTCGCCCCACCCTTATGTTCCCCATTCCTTCTACCTATTTCACAGCCTTTCATCTCCTCTAGACAGGTTATCTTAGAATTTAAGCTTAACCTAGTTAGGAACCTCATATGAGGGAGAATATGTGGCATTTGACTCTCTGTTCTTTTGTGAGTTCACTAAGTAATATCCGCTCCAAGTCTGTCTACTTTTTTAAAAATTTCATTATGTCATTTTTTCTTTCTGCTGAGTAGAATTCCATCATGTAAATGTACCACAACTTTGATATTCATTCGTCCAGGCATCTTCAACAAATGGTGCTGGACAAATTGGATAAATATGTGTGAAAAAATCAAAATAGACTCAGTCCTTTCACAATGCACAAAAATCAACTCCAAATTGATCAGGGACCTCAACATAAGACCTGAAACCCTGAAAACCCTGGAAGAAAAGATAGGAGGAACTCTACATGAGTTAGGACTAGGGAAGAACTTCCTTAGCAAACCTCCAGTAGACCAGGAAGTGCAATAACCATTTAACCAATGGGACCTTTTCAAGCTTAAAAGCTTTTGTACAGACAAACATACCATAGTCAAAGCCAATAGATCCCCATCAAACTGGGAGATGATCTTTGCTAGCTATAACACAGACAGAGGTCTAATATCTAGAACTGACAAAGAACTCAAAATATAAATAACAAAAAAATCAAACATCCCCCTCACAAAATGAGGCATTGATCTCAACAGAGAATTCACAGAGGAGGTAACACAAATGGCCAATTCTCATTTAAGAAAGTGTTCATCATCCCTAATCATCAGAGAAATGCAAATCAAAACTACAAGGAGATTCCATTGCAGAATCCATTTTGTAAAGCAGACTCCATTTTGTAAAGCAGATTCCATTTTTAGACTTACTTCCCCCTCCCTATCTGAGGAAGGCCTGGTCATAAAGGCCAGGGAATGAACAAAAACACCATATAAGGTAACATGTGGCTGTCCTGGAATGTGGGCTGACTCTGGGATGAGATGCCAATGGAAATTTTAGGCTCCAAGGAAGTAACCAATCAGGAGGCACATAGATGCAGGAAAAGAGCCAATGGAAATGCAACATGCCCTATGGCCTAAGCTGTATTATAATTTTGTGGCTTTTGTCTATATATACCCTGCTCCTTTGTTCTTCGGGGCTCCTTCTTGCCTGGACATTCATCTGTCTGCTTGTGGAGCCCGACTGCGCAGCCGAAGAATAAAAACTCCTCTTGCTTTTGCATCTGCTGGTGTGATTATTGGAGTTTTGGGGTACGCTCTCCCGAGAGAGGCCTTGAGGGTCTTTCATTTGGGGGCTCGTCCGGGATTTGAGCAACCCCCGACTCAAATAAACACCACCATCAGGAGGTAAGTCTGGCCGGCATTTCACTTTTTCTGTCTGTACCGTACAGCTCTGTATTAGAATCTAGAGAGGGGTTGACGGACCCAATAACTCTCTGATTCTCCGCCCTGGGGGACACCTCACGGGTCATCTGGAGGAGGGAGGACGATAGGGCAGTCCTGCTCCCAGAAGAAGACTTAGGGATTCCTCCCGTGTCTCCTTCTGTCTATCTGGTTTCGGCTTTGCGCCGATCGTGTGCTGCACGGCTTCTGGCCCTAAGTGTCTGTCTGTGTCTTTGTGTCTGTGTGTCCTATTTTGTGTTACTTGCGCCTGCAATGGGTCAGTCACAGAGCACCCCCTTGAGTCTAACTATAGACCATTGGAAGGAGACGCGAGAAAGAGCTCATAATTTGTCAATGGTAGTCAGAAAAATGAAATGGATTACTCTCTGTACTGTTGAATGGCCTTCCTTTGATATGGGGTGGCCAAAAGAAGGTACCTTTAACAAATCTGTTATTTCGCAGGTTAAAAGTAAAATTTGGCAGACACACCCTGATCAAGTGCCCTACGTCGTTACTTGGGAAGATTTAGTAACCATCCCACCTGCTTGGCTGGCTCCCTTTGTCTACCCTGACTCCTCCTCCTCTCCACCAGACCCCTCCCCCTCTCCACCCTCCCCTACTCTGCCCACACTCCTTCCTGCTCCTCCTACCTCTGACCCCCCCCACTCCTGCTTCGGCTCCTACAACTACCTCTTCCCTCTACCCGGTAATTGATAAAACCAAACCTATTTTATCCACAGATAATGAGGAGCTATTTGACCTTATGGCGTCCCAACCACCCCCTTATAGACCCCCTGCATCCTCACCCTCAGCCACTGCCCCTCCAGTACCCCTTCACGCTCCTTCCCCTGGTTCTTCTTCCTCTACCCCCTCTCAGGATCTTAGCCCCTCTGAGCTCAGTTCCCCTATCGCTTCATGCCTCAGGGGAAAATGAGAAGATGTTGATGCACCTACTCCTATACCTACTCTCCCCCTCAGGACTCAGATTGGCCCGGAAGGCCCTACTATACAGTATCGGCCATTCTCTGCAGTGGACCTTTATAATTGGAAGGCTCATAACCCCCTTTTTCTAAGGATCCCCTAGCCTTAACTAGTTTAATAGAGTCTATTCTGCTGACACATCAACCCACCTGGGATGATTGCCAGCAACTTTTACGGGAACTCCTGACGTCGGAGGAAAGACAAAGAGTTCTCCTGGAGGCTTGCAAAAATGTTCCAGGGGACAATGGGCAACCTACTCAATTAACCCCTGAGATTGATGCTGTTTTTCCTTTAACTCGCCCCGACTGGGATTATAACACTCAGGGGGGAAGGGAACAATTCTGTGTCTATCGCCAGGTTCTCCTAGCGGGCCTCAGAGCAGCGGGCCGGAGGCCTACTAATTTGGCACAGGTGATATCAATTACCCAGGGGACAGATGAAAGTCCGGCAGCATTCCTAGAGAGGCTAAAGGAAGGCTACAGGATGTATACCCCTTTTGATCCTGAATCACCCAAGAATTGGGGAAATATCTCTATGGCTTTCATATATCAGTCTGCGCCAGACATAAGAGCAAAGTTGCAGAGGATGGAGGGACTGCAAGGTTATACCCTATAGGACTTATTGAGGGAAGCAGAGAAGGTATTTAATAAACAAGAGACTCTAGAATAAAGAAAAGAAAGACTTAGAAAGTTTCAGGAGGATAGAGAGAATGAAACAGATAAACGAAGGAATAAAGAATTGACTAGGATACTGGCCACTATAGTACAGGAGGGTCAGAGTAGCAAGGAGAGAGGCAGGATGCAGCCCCGTGTTGAACGCGACCAATGTGCCTATTGTAAAGAAAAAGGCCACTGGGCAAAAGAGTGCCCATAGAAGAACAGTTGCACATATTGTAAAGAGAAAGGACATTATCTCCGGGAGTGTACTAAAAGGCCAAGAGCGCCCCCTAGAACCAAAGTTCTATCATTGGAGAATTAGGACCGTCAGGGCCAGGAGCCCCCCCCCCCCCCCGAGCCCCGGGTAACCTTGAGAGTTGGGGGGGCATCCCATTACTTTCTTAGTAGATACTGGAGCATAACATTCTGTCCTGACCGAAGCTGAAGGGCCTTTGAGTTTGAAGACAGCTTGGGTCCAGGGAGCCACTGGTGGAAAACTTTACAAATGGACAACTGAGAGGAAATTCCAGCTGGCTTCAGGTACCGTCACTCACTCCTTCCTGCTGGTGCCGGACTGCCCCTACCCTTTGTTGGGAAGGGATCTTCTGACCAAGGTAGGAGCTCATATTCAATTCCACCCTGGGGGCGCCACTGTCCGGGGAAATGAAGGAAAACCACTTCAAATACTAACTGTAAAATTAGAAGATGAATATTGATTGTTTCAAGAGATGGGCTAAATCGAGCCTAGACTCCCATTGGCTAAAAGAATTCCCTGAATCATGGGCGGAGACTGGAGGAATGGGACTAGCCATACATCAGGCACCCATTGTCGTCACTTTAAAGCCCACCGCAGTACCAATATCAATTAAACAATATCCAATGACTGCTGAGGCTAAAGAAGGAATAAGGCCACACATAAGAAGGCTTCTAGACCTTGGCATCCTACAACCTTGCCATTCACCCTGGAATACTCCATTGCTACCAGTGAAAAAGCCAGGGACAGGGGATTCCAGGCCAGTCCAGGACTTAAGAGAAGTAAATAAAAGAGTCGAAGAAATACATCCGACAGTGCCTAACCCCTACAATCTTCTCAGTACATTACCCCCTACTCATACCTGGTACACCATCTTAGACTTAAGGGATGCCTTCTTCTTTTGCATCTGCTGGTGTAATTATTGGAGTTTTGGGGTACGCTCTCCCAAGAGAGGCCTTGAGGGTCTTTTACCACCAAACTCCAGTCAAAATGGCAATCATCAAAAAATCCAACAACAACTTGTAGGGAAAAAGGAACCCTCATTCACTGCTGGTGGGATTGCAAACTTGTCCAACTGCTATGGAAAGCATTGTGGAGACTTCTGAATAGAATGGACATAGAGCTACCAATGGACCCAGCTATCCCTCTACTAGGCATCTACCTGCAAGAGGTTACACCTCAGCACAGAGACATTTGATCAACCATGTTTATTGCAGCTCAATTCATAATTAAAAAAATATTTTCATGTAGAAAACATTGTGCTATAGTAAATATAAGAATGACCATTAGGTCCTCAAGTATGCTGGATGCATTAACATGAATTTTAAAAGACACTAGAAATTCCTAGCTCAGGATTGTTATTTTAATAGCAATTTAGAAAAAAAAACAGATGATCTGTCTAAATCATGAAAGGAAAATGATTCTTCAGAGTTTTAACTCTGAAAAAAAATCAATATCACCCAGGAGTTTGAGAGGATGTTCATTTATGAGGTCACTCACAAATGAGCCATAAAGGTGGCCCTCCAAGTCCTGATTTCTCCTCCCATAGCATCTATAAGTTGTGGTATCATGCTTGCATGCTTGGTCTCCACAATAATGAAATCTCCCGAGCAGCCAAGGTTTCCATGCCCTGTCTTGAATGTGTTTAGTTATATTCTATGTACTGTCTTATGGGGACCTTGCTCAGTATGTACTCAATCCATCTCAATAGCATATTTTATATCTAAGAAAAAGAAACTAGCTGGAAAGAGAATTAGTATTCTTTTCTTGTAGGTAAAGTCCTAAGTTTTAACTTATTCCATGAGGTTTCCTTAACCCCTTGTTTTCAGGATAAATTGATGCTCATCTTTATAAAACACATCAAACCTGTCTATGTGGAATTTAGTCCAAAACAACTGTCCTCAGAGGAAACCTTGGGCACTTTGGGCCATTTCCATCAATCATGTTTTTAACACAGGCAGAAAAGCAAGTTGTTGGCTGGTCAAGTGTGAATATTTTATCCTTACTTTGTAAGTTCTGTTAGCAAGATCTTTTTATACTCTGACCTAACCTTGGTCCAAGTTCAGGTATCTCTTGCATTGAGATAACAACCAGCCATCATCAAGGAAGCCCTGTGAAATCCCTGAATCCCAGGCAGGCAGCCTACTCAATTCTCAGCACACTTCTTCATACTAACAGCTGTCCCTTTATTTCATATGAAGGCACGTGCAAATTTCAATGGGTCTCACGAGCTCCTGGCATAATGGGTTGTTAGACTGGAGTTGGCTATTTTTGTGTTTTATCTTTTGGATCCTCTGCCAGCCTGTCTCCCATACATCTTTGGCTTATCACTCCCATGTTCCCCACCTATAAGAACCAGGTTCACTTCCTTTTTAATTTTTTAAAAATTTATTACTAAGTAGAAACACTGTATTGAATAAGTCTTCTCTTGGTACCCCATTTCCCTCCTCCCTGCCCCCAATCCATTGAGGGCCCTCTTTAGTTGGTTTGCTGGAACATTCCATGGGATGGAAGGCTATGAGTTGTGCAAGCAGTAGCCAGTATTTAATGCCTCTGGATATTCCCCCACCATGGCTCTTAAAATCTTTCCACTCCTTCTTATGTAAAGTTTCCAGAGCCATGATGAGTTTTAAGTCTGATTTACTGTTGAGTTCTTAAGAGTCTCTGGGTTCTAATTTGGACTGTTTTGAGTATCTCAGTGTCTGTCTTCATTACCCTTGCGTAGGTTGTTTGACTTGCTCATCTCATTACTTCTTGTATGGTTTCATTTGGGCTCTAGATGATGTGTTAAAGGTGATTCATCTCCTGCCTGGGTGTCAGCCATCATCTCAGGTCTTGCTGGTGAAATTTTGGAATTAGGTTAACCTTCTGAAAAATACAATCTCCAACAGAGAATGAGGTGAGTATAGGTTAAATGGGTCAAACATTGTTAATATCATGAAGTTTTAATGGGTGTAGCCTCTCTGTAGGCCATGGTTAGTGGGGGCTACACGTTGGAGTCTGGTTTCTTGGTCTCCATAAGAAGTTGCCTTGGATCCCAGTTCCAGATATGGGTTCTTTGCCACTCTTAGCCAATCACAGAGCTGTTGATTACACACCTAGGTTTCTCACCACTATTGCACAGGTGTGAACTTCTTACCTTACTGGTCTCTGCCTTATAGCAGTGTCCTCTGCATTCTCAGACCATCAGTTACTGTTGTACAGTACTGTCCCCCTATTTCTCCATATATTCTTGGCCAGTTTTCCCTGGAAGTGCCTTCCAGCACTATACAGGCTAACTTTATGTATGAGAGAGAGAAAAAGAACTAGATAGAGAGAGAGAATGGCTGCACCAGGGACTCTGGCCACTGCAAACAAACTTGCGATACATGCACCACCTTGTGCATCTGGTTTTATGTGGTTACTGGGGTATAGAACCCAGGCTGTTAATTGCCAGCAAGTGCATTAACCACTGAGCAATATTGCCAGCCCCCAGTTCTACTTCTAGCCTGGAACATGTTGAAGCCATTGCTGAGTCTTTGGTGCAACTAGGGGATATGGCATTGCACAAAAAATAATGTTGATTATTGAGTCTGTTGATTTTTATCTTCTTCATTTCTACTTCACACGGTTTAGGTAGTACAGGGATCTAGGGTCTGAGCTTTTATGAAATTTTGGCCATTTCCAATCCAACACATTTCCTCTCTTTCGCCTCTTGCCTTCCCCCAACACTGTGGCTCTTGCAGTTCCCATGTATAGCTATCTTGCTTCTGTAGCTCACAGTAAACCAGGTGGATGGAGTCCAGGGGCTGATTTCTATTACAGTAGTGCGATGCTTTGAATCAGATGTCCCCCATCAACTTATGTTTTCTGAATGCTTGGTCCTTAGCTGGTAGCACTTTGGCTGGAGATGGAACCTTGCTGGAGGAGGTGTGTTTCTGGTTTGCCTGTTTAGGGGTGTATTAGCCAGAACTCGGTTCCCTCTCTTGATGCTATTTTGCACCTGCTGAGACAGAGGTGATATCCAGACTCTTCTCATGCTGTTTTTCCTTGCCATCATGAAGACCATAAGCCTGTTCTCCCATCAGCTGCTTTTGATTAGGTTCTTTGTACAACAAGAAGAAGATAACTTTAATGTGTAGCCATCAAATTTTAATGACAGAAATCTCATTTTCTGTACTGGGATCAAAATGCAGATGGCAGGGCCTGGGGATGTATCCCAGTTTACAGAGTGTCTGCCTGGCATACATGAATCTTTGGGTTTGATCACCAGCATGGCAGAAACTGGAGTGGTGAACACACCTATAATGACAGCATCTGGGATACAGAGGCAGGAGGATGAGAGGTTCAAGTTTATTCTTAGTATATAGTGAAGTTTGAGGCTTGCCTTCAATACACAAGACACTGTTTTGGAAAAAGAAAAAAATTACATGTTACATAGGTGTTTTTCAGTACCTGGTGACATGAAAAAGAAGTCTTCATAATTAAAAAAAACACAATATAAAAAGACATAAGTTGTGATGCATTAAGTTGTTATTAATAAATGTTTAATATTCATTTCCAATTATGTTCTCTCTAGGTGAACATTACTTGAGTTGATAACTTTAAATTTAGACAAAAGAGACTGAAACATTATTAATTGAAGACTTAAAAGTGCAAAACAATAAAGACAATTACAAATCAGTTAATGTACTTTTGTTATAATTTTGGAGAGAAAGTATTTAATAAAAAGTGCCTAATTCCTACTAAAGTAGAGTTTAGTATGGTTAACATGCTTTGCAATGTTGCTAAGTAGTAAGAATTACATTTGAAATTTAAAGGTCTAAAATGATTAAAATGTCTTAGAGTGATATAAAACATTTTTCAGAACCTATAATTGGGCAAATATAGGCCCATAGACCCAAAAGTCCACAGGGGGATCATAAACTAGAACATACTTATTTGACTACAGGGGCCATTGCTGAGCCATAGGGGATGGCGAGGACTGTAATAGACTATAAAATTAATAATTTGCTTAATAGCATTCAAATTAAGCCAAAAGTGGTGCTGGGCAATGAGAAAATATTAGAAAGAAATAAATCAGGATATAAGGTAATCTACAAACTTGATGCATGCAGAATATAAATATTTAAGATCAATTTTGTCACAAAAATAGGTTTTAAAAATTTTACTTATTTTTCATTATTGCCGTTTTCATACATTTCTATACTTTGATCTTATTTCCCTTCATGCTGTCCTGTCTTACAATAAATAATTTTAAATAATGCCAAACTTAGATGGTAAGTAAATAACCCCCAAATGCTTTATTTATTTATTTATTTTAATAATTAGTTTAGAGCAGGGTCTGGCATGGTCCCTGGTCACAATCTCAGCTGGGCTATACAGAGTGTGCTGAGGTGTAGGTACCAGGCAAGGTGTGGTGGGTGCTGGTCCCTTCTGGCCATGCAGAGACTCCTAATAATGGAGCTGAGCTCACTGCTCCCTGGGACAGTGGGGGAGGGGAGCCCTTAGGCTGTCAGTTCTGAGCTGCATTAAGAAGTGTAATTCTTAATTCTCAGAGGAAATAAAAGCTCTCTTGAGTCCCTCAAGCCCCCTTTTGCTTGCCTTTCTCTAAGTAATTGGATGCTGGGGAAAGAAACCACTTAGCTCTGATTTCCTGCATATTATAAATATTTGTAGGAATAGTGGAACATTTTACCTTTATTTATGCAACAAACAAAAATAGTCATGAATTCTTCAGAACTGAAGAGAAACATGAAGCATGCGTATACTGTGTGTGAGTGAAAATTGAGTTGAATTCTCTATGAGTGTGGTATGCATGCATGTGTATACTTATGTCTACATATATGTGGGGGCACATGCACGTGTGGGCATGTGGAGGGCAGAGGTTGATGCCATGTGTTTTCCTTGATTACTCACCACTTCATTCCTTGAGATGAGGGCTCTCAATGAACCTAGAACTCACCAATTTGGTTAGACTAGCTAGCTAGTGATGCAGGGTTGGAATCCTGAGAGGGATTAAATCTCCATAAAAATGCAGGAAGCCCCCAGGCCCATGGATTTCAATTTAAGGTCCTTGTCCAAGTCATCAAAGAGTTGCAAATTCAAATTTAGAGAAGAGCAAATTATGATTTATGAGATTTATTGTAGGGAAACTTGGGACTAAGAGGGAAAGCAAAGCAGGAGAGCCCAAGCCAAGAGAAATTCTCCCCCTTTCTAGAAAGAGGGGCGCTGAAGAAAATCTCCCTCACATAGGGAAAGGTCTGTGTCTGGGAAGTAAGCCTCTGGGGAAGGGGTTCACACATATGTGGAAAGCAAAGCAGACTCGTGGACCACTGTGGAAGAGGTGGCAGAAAGAGTGTAAGAGCTGGAGGAGGAGGAGGAGCACTTTGCAATGCTGTCTTGCAGACACAGTTGTAGCTACATTCATGACCTCACAGCCCCTGTTGTAACCTGCACAAGACCTGCAAAATATTGCCTTATTGTAAATAATGGAGGAGGGTAAACAAACCCCAAAAAATGACATCAAAGAAGAGGAGGGACTAGTTGGAAAGAAAAGGGGGTTCAGTGGATGGGGAAAAGGAATAGGGGGATAAAAGTATGGTGAGGGGGATTATGATTAGGGTTTTTGGTATATGTATGGAGGTCTTGATAAAAAAAAAACAAAAAACTTCAGGGGCTGGAGAGATGGCTCATCAGTTAAGGCACTTGCCTCCAGTGCCTAAGGCCCCGGGTTCATTCCCAGTACCCACATATGCTCCTGGTGCCCTGGTGCACTCTCTCTCTCTCTCTTTCTCTCTGTATTTCTCTGCTTGAAAATAAATAAAATATTTTAAAAACTTCATAACCTACTAAATGCGGACATAAATAATTTCTTAGTAACACCAGATTTATGCGATCAGAATATTTCTCCAGGCCCACACGAGGCATAGTTGCTTTCTCAGTATCCCATAAACAGCCCATTATACATACACAGCTGAAGATTAAACATGAACAAACATCTGTCTACTGGCTCCATTTCCCAGAGTTATTTATGAGGGAAAATTGGCTGAATAACAGAGCAGTGTTCAAATTGTTCAAAAGCAATGTGGAATAAGGATGTGACTTTTAGTAAAATTTACAAAAGTGGAGGCGGGGGAGGGAGAGAGGGAAGAGGGTACAAGAGGTGGGGGGGTGTGGAGGAAGGAGAGAAACAGGAGTTGCTAGGAAGAGTTTTCAACAAAGCACTTCTGTCCTCCCACGAATACTTTAAATTTTCACTGCTTTGTTTGGGGAGGAAGATGGAAAGCAAATACACTCCATGATGGTGTTTGTGTGGGGGGGAGGGGGTAGCAATGCGTACTGTGGTCCCATCACCAGAAGCACCAGAGAAGGCTGGGTACTCTGCCTGGGATGCAGCTCACCCTGCTGCCTGCAGCACCACCTGCCCAGGCCCCACTTATTTACTAAACAGTGGTTCTTTCTCTGTTTCCATGGCTGAGCTCCAGGTGGAAATTAAGACTTAATGACATTAAGTCATTCACATATATAGAAAGCCTATAGCAGACAGCATGGCTCTCTGCCTACTGGCTAGTGCTGGAGAGTGGCCTGCTGACTTCTCTGGTCTGTAAAATGGAATCATAATGGCATAGTTGTGATAAGAATTAAATGGCTTAGCTAAAGTGAGTACATGAAATCATCACTCAATAAGTACAAATGTACTATCATCACCATAGTTTTCAGGTATACACCTGCTTATCTTCATCAAAAGGAATTACCATATACCATCTAATATTCCCCATGAAAGCTAGGAGGGGTTCAAACCAGCTGTATACTTAGGAAAAAAAAAACAAGGAGTAATCATTTATCTTCTACTTTACTGGCTAGTTCAAAGATGAGCTACTTTACTATTCTGGTCCTGGTCATGTGTTAATTAGATTAGGATAACCCAATCCTTCTAGCTATGGATAGATAGTACAGGACCAACCTGGTCAATGAATGATCAATAGATAATGGGGTTCCTATCAATGAGGAGCCCAATCACAGCAGGAAGCTCAGAATCCCTCAGTCTTAAACTTTATTGGATGTCTTCATATCTCCTCTGTGCACTTTATGGAGATTATTTCCATATTTCTTTACTGAAATTAACCATTGAATTTTTCCTACTGTGGCAGTTTGAATGAAGTGCCCCCCCCATAGCCTCATGCGTTTTGAATACTTAGTCCCCAGCTGGTGGCAGTTTGGGAAAGTTGTAGAGTCTTTGGGAAGTGAAGAGTTGGAAAAGGTATGTCTCTGGGTGGGGCAGACCTTGGAATTTGGTAGGTAGGTCAGCACCTTTGTTAGTGCTAGCCAGCCCACACAGACTGTTTCTTACAAGATGTGGTGTCTGGCTGCCTGCTCTTCCATACTTGCCCTGCAGAATAAACTTCTCTCAAAACTATGAGCTGACATAATCCTTTTCCTCTCATAAGCTGTTTCTGGTCAGGTGCTTTGCCATGAGGTGGTGACTGTTATGCCTGCCCATGCAGCTTCTTCTTGGAATTGAAGGTGGTGGCAGGAGACAAGGTCCTGAGCTACTTTGTTCTGTCCATGGAAATGCTCAAGTGACTTTTAACACTTTGCAAAGTAACCTGGGTGGCAGGATTTCACTGGGTTTGCCCAGAAGTGCCCTGGAGAACTAGCTGTAATGTGAGCAGGCAGGCTCCTTTCCAAGAAGAGAAGATGAATCCTAGGTATCCTCACAGTATAGCCACCGTGCTCACGATGGCTTCATTTCTCCTGGTTTAATTAGAGGCTGACCTTCTGTCTTTCCATCCCATCAGCACTTCAGATAGGGACCAAGAAGAGGACACCGGCAAATGGCCACTTGAATTTTTTTTCGTACATTCTCTAGGTTCCAAGACCTTGAGATAATTTGTTTTAAGTGATGTTTCTGGTTCCTAGGTCTACATTTGTTCCTGGCAAGTCCACACCAATGTCAGTGAGGTGAAGACATTCTTTTCTACTGCCTTCTTCTTTCTTCTTTGCTATCCATTTCATTAATTAGGGAGTGCAGAAAGTGGTGTAATTATATGAGCTGAACTTTATTGGATGTGGCAAGCATATGCATGGTTTTAGAACATTTTATCTTGGGTGATGGACAGTCTGCTCATGAGCCAGGAATTGCAAAGAATTGGCAGCTAGGTCTACGAATTGGAGATAGGTGTAGGACAAACAAAGGTGAAATTAGCTTTTTGCTAACTCAGGAGACCCAAGTGAGTGAGAACTGGAGGTTGATCCAGGTGTGGCTCAAGAAATTCCAAGAATGTTACAGATGCTGGGCAACTGGGAACCATAGGTCCTAAAGGTGTTGTCCTTTAAATGATAGAATTTCTAGAATGGTCTATCACATTTATGTGAAGGTTGTGCTTGCCCCCTCCACACTTTTTAGTTTTAGAAAAGCTCCTGTCATCACTGTGACAGTGATGTAGGTACCAACTATGGGTCCTGGAGCTGACCTTTTGGGTCTTGTTCATCAACAGATTATGGGGTACCTAACTGTCATGGTTTGATCCAGGTATCCCCCACAAACAAATGAATGTGTTCTGGGTAATCGATCCTCAGCTGATGGCAGTTTGGATTTTACAACCTTGATGGAGCTGTGTTGTTGGGGGCAGGCTTATGGGTATTATAAACCAGCTTCCCCTTGCCAGTATTTGGCACACCTTCCTGCCACTATTTCCAGTGCTGTAGCAGAGGTGATGTCCACCCCTCTGCTCATGCCATCATTTTCCCTGCCAGGATGAAGTTTCCCCTCAAGTCCATAAGCCAAATAAACCCTTTCCTCCACAAGCCGCTTTTGCTTGGGTTCTTTCTGTGCAGCAACTAGAAAGCTGACCACAACACTAACAATGGCCTAATCACAGCAGGAAGCTCAGAACTCCTTAGTCTTAAATCTGTGTCCATTACAGAAACTAGTGGACCATCCACATTGAAGGTGAGCTGTCATTTATCCTGGCACTGTGTGTGAAAGTTAAGGAGTTTGGGAATTATTCTCATGTGCATCATGCATATCATATTTGCACAAGATTATTTTTCCACTTATTTCAAAGCCAAAGTTTATATGCCATGGAGGTGTACAATTTGTGAAAATACTAAGCAATTCTCATGGCTTTCAACACTACCCATGACCTCTGTTTGCCCTTTGCCCATTCTGTATCTTCTCAATTCTCACTCCAACCTGTGTCACAGTGCTGTCTACCAGTTTCTTGATCACTTCCCTAGAAAGATAAGCATATTTGTGTTTATAAAATTTGGTCTTTTAACATCCTATACCTTTACTCACTATAAGAAGAATGCTTACAAAAGGTCCCCATTTCTCATTAAATAATGCCACTAGACCTAAGTAAAGGGAAAGTGCTTGCATGGGGCTGTGCAGAATCCACACTAAGTCAGTCAGAAACTGCTTGAAGTCCAAATTATGGTGGCATTCACTAGTAACTGCTGCTAGGGAGCTCTTCCATATGGCTAGCTCGTTATGTGATGTACTTCAAGTAAAATATAGACTTGAGAGCCACGACTTACTATGAAAAAGAATATAAAATATTTCACAAATAATTTTGTGCTCATGTATGTGTTCAGGTGTACATGTGTGTGGGTATGCATGCATGTGTCTGGAAGACATGGTGTCTCCTCAATCACTCTTCAATATATCTACTGAGGCAGCGTCACTCACTTGGACCTAGAGTTTGCTGATTTGGCTACTCTAGCTAGCCAGCCTATGGAGCCCTGGGATACTGGGATTGCAGGTGGACCATATGCTCACCATTTCATATAGGTGCTGGAGATCTGAACTTGGTCATCATGTTTGCATGGTAAGTGCTGTGTCTACTAAGCCATCGCCCCAATGCCTCACCAATAGCTGATTATTGATTGCAGGTTAATTGTATTCTGGACCCATTTGATATAATAAAATCTTTCTTTTTCCTTTTATGATGTGGCCATTGAAAAATTTCAAAATGCAGATGTGCTTTGCATCACCTAGCTATTCAACAGGACTGCTATAAACCGTACGTTAAAAAATTCAACAAGTCTGAGAATGTTTCTGATTTGATTATAGCATCAATAACTTAACAACAATACAGCTATCTACTGTGGAACATGTGACATTAAAGGAGAGTCCCTACTATCTGTTCATAGTTAGGTGATAGGACATTCATATAATAAGTTGCCTGGGAGCTAGCAAGGGCTGAGGCCAGCAGAAAAGGGCTGCACAAAAATCAGGACCATCTGTTACATTCTAGGCAATGTATCAAGGCTGAGTTGACATGATGACTTAATTTGAGCAATGCAAAAAAAAATCATGGAATAATGGTTGTTCCAAACATCTCACGCTTCTAGAATTCATAAATGGGTGTTGCTGCTAGACAAAGCATATAGTTTAACTGCTTTCAGTTTCTCATTGTTGAGATAGTTAAATAAAGGTACTATTAGGATAATCATATATGCCAAAGAAAAGAAAGCTGACTGCCTAGCATGAGAGGAGGCATCTCTATCACACCTGCCAGGGCCCAGGAAACATTCCTGAGGTTAATTATGAGTGTGCACTCACGGCTAGTCTGAGCACCTCCTCTAGTGAAATGGCAGGACACAATGGGGAAACTGATAAAAGAAAATCAGAGGTTGCTGAGTGCTCAACACTAAAGGAGACTATGACACATCCTTCAAGGCTCATGGAACATTCTAGAAGAGGGGGCAAGAAGACTGTAAGAGTCACAGGAGGCATTGTTTCTACAGAGACTGGTGCCTTCATGACCCCACAATGAATAATCTCACTGAGGAGGACCCTCATAGGAATGTGGACAGGGAAAAAGGAACATAAGAATATAACTCGATAGGAATATGACCACCATGCAATATGTTTATACGATCAAGTTCTTAATTGAAAAACTAAATAAAATTAATCAATCTTAAGAGTTATGTGAAATGGAAAGCAATGAAGAAATGAAGTCTACACTGTTTCTGGTAGGTCATTTATTAGCTATCCAGGAGTGCAATTGCTTTGAGATGAATTTCCTAAAAGATCTTCCTCAAGCCAACTGGGGACTATCTATCTGGGCTGCTGGAATTTTCGATTAAGAGAAATTTTCCATATCTGCTTACTATTCCAAGGAGAGATCATGTGTTATCGCTAGAGACAAACGGCCAGCTAAAAGTCCAAGAGCTAACCAAAAGGGTTTTCAGAGTTCTCAAGTATGACCAGGAATTAAATTAGTTGATTCTTTCTTGACTCTTGTTCTTATGATTATCGAATTTTTCTTTCCTTAAGCATTTTTTTTTGAGGAGCAATTCATAGAACACAATGTGGGTGAATTTGGACAAATATGTAGACTTATGTAACTGTTACTCCAATCAAGATAGGAAGCATTTTTGTCACTTCAAAATTTCCTGTGACCCTTAGCAAGCAATTACTTCAACCCACTCAGAGCTGTCAGCCATCTGATTTATGACACCTTAGATTCATTTTGCCATGTCTGGAACTTTATAGAAATGCAACTGTATATGCTTGGTGTAAGGCTTCTTCAGCCAGAGAGGTGAATGTTAGTGAGATTCATCCACACCATCATGAGAATAGTCAATATCTTTTTTGTTGCTTCTTTTTTTTTGCCTATTGTCTGCATAGAACATTTTATTTATTCTTTATTGATGAACTCAATTTCCAATATGGGGCTTGTGGTAGTTGAATGTATGGCTCCATAGACCAAGGTGTTTTTTTTATTCAAATTGAGTTTGCAACTATAGCCCCTGACAGCAGACTACTGTTACAGAAAGTGTGTCACTGGGGCCGATCTGAATTCCAGCCTAAAGCTAAGCAGAGAGGTTTTGAGCTCTGGTGGGCTTTGCATATGCTATTGTTGGTGCTTGTTGGTAGTGTAGGCTGCTTGGTAGTTTCTCTCTGCTTGGGTTTATGAATGGGAGCCAGCTTCTTCTGCCATTGATGGAAATCTGTACGCCTTTAACAAATCCAGTTCCCCCGATAAAATGTGTGTGATTGGATGTTCATCCCAGCATTGTGGAATTGTCTGACAGGACTATTATAAACAAAGCCACTGTTAACTCTCACATGCTGGCTTTGTGGGGTCTTAATTTTTCAAATCATTTGGGTAAATATCTGGGAGCATGCATGTGAGGTCACTCTTAGTTCCAGCATGAAATTGTCACACTGTCTCCGAGTCTATTCTGTATTCCTGAGCAGGGAATGAGAGCTCATGTTGTTTTACCTGTCTATCTGCATTTACTGTTCCTTTAATATTTGCTCTTGTTTGTAGCCAATCTGCTACATAATGATGTTCATTTATACATTAACTTGCATATCATATAGAGCTGTTTTCTTGCTGTTCATTTTTAACTTATGGTGCTGGGTGTTAGGTCAGAACTCAGGTCCCAAAATGGAGTGCAACCTGTAGAGCCTCAATTCTCCTGAGGGAAACTGGGAGGTAAAGCCCTGCCTTGTGAAACCCCCCACTGTGTCACTGTTTGGCCTGAGGGACATCTCTTCCCCCATCCTGAGCAGTGACCACCTGGGCCCCCAAACTGGGAGCCTAGTGACTGGACCCTAAACTCACAGCCTCACTTCCTCTTTATAATCCCCAAACCTGCCTATTCCAGGTGACATTTTCTCAGTCCCTTTGAGATAGCCCAAAGCTTTCGCAGCCTTCCAGAATAAAGCTTCTATCTTGCTTCAGAGTGGTTTCCATCACTTTCAAACCTTACACTGGGAATGGAACCAAGGCCTTATTCATGCTAGTCAAGAGCTTACTTTGGAGCTGATAAGATTTCGATGAAATTAGATTTTAGGGATCTGGCAGAGTGTATTAGCCTTTGGAAAAGATATGAATTTCTGTGGTCCAGAGGGTAGTTCATTGGAGGTAGACGGACTCAAAATATGCCTACTGTCTAAGAAGGCATACTAGTCTAAGAGACTAGTGAAAACATTACACTCCCTGACAAAAGAGTCTTTCAGATATAATTATGATCCTGCTAGCAGGATAACTTTCCTGGGTTATCCAAGTGGTTGTCATCTATTCCCATGAGTACTAGAGAAAGGGAGGTGCTACACAGGGCAACTCACAGAGACTTGAAGTGTTAGAGGGACTTTACCTACCGTTGCTGGAGGAGCCACAGGGAAGCCCAAGAAGGGATATGGGCAGCCTTCATGGATAAACAAGGTCACAGGCTGACAACCAGCAGGAAATATGTTGTCAGTCCTACAACTGCAATGGAAATCAAGGCTGCAAGACCTTTAGGCAAAACAAACAAACAAACAAACACACACACACAAACAAACAAAAAAGCCAGTCCAACCCACCCAGACTTAGGACCTTTGGAAACTGGGATGGAATACTTTGCACTGTTCTAAGTTATCGCATCACTGTTATGTTACCATAACCGCAATAGAACATATATACCCCTAGGAAAAGGAGGGACTGTTATATAAAGTGAATCTCTGATCAGAAAAGCCAGTTAAGGATGCCTGTCAGCAGTGGGTTTGGATCTAGGGAGAAAGAACCAGGACCAATTAGGGGATAGTGGTTATAGAGGCAGAGCTAAAAGAAGACAGAAAGGAGGATTGGCTGAATTGACTGATCAACATTTTCTGTCAAAAATTATTGAACATGAATCATGGACAGAATGTTGTGAATGGATGCCTGGTACTTTTGACCCCAGGAAGAGGATTGTGGAAAGATATTTTCCAAATAATTACCTTTTATTCTGTGTGATGTTTTGATTCAGGTGCTTCCCACAAACAAATGTGTTCTGAATATTTGATCCCCAGCTGATAGCAGTTTTGGAATTGAAACCTTGTTGGAGTGTTGGAGTGTTGGAGTGTTGTTGGAGCAGGTTTATGGGGGTTATACACAGATTTCCCTTGCCAGTGTTTGGCACACCTTCCTGCCACTGGTTGTCACCTTCTGTGGTGGGGTGATGTCCCCCCTCTGCTCATGCCATCATTTTCCTGCCATGATGGAGTCTCCCTTTGAGTCCATAAACCAAAATAAACCCATCTCTCCCATCAGCTGCTTTTGTTGAGTTCTTTGTCGCAGCAATGAGAAAGCTATCTGCAACATCCTCCATGGACCCAAGGTTCATATTCATGTTTAAGACACAGATTCTTATACACTTACTTGGAAAGGTAAGGGACCAGTAGATCAACAGCAATTAAATTTCTGCATCTAGTCCTAAAAGGCTTAATAACTCAGACAATGTTGATAATTAACTCAGCTGGTTTAAGCTCTCTCCAGTACTATGGGTAAAATTTAGGTCTACTGGTTCTCATCATTCTAGGATGGGAATAAGAGTCTGGGAAACCTTGGGTCTCAAAACATCTACAAAGGATTGAATTCTGAATTCCTGTTTTTGTATTCTATTACCCTAATATCATTTGGGTTGGAGTGAAGTTTTATAATTTATTTACATTTCATGAATCCTCAATCCTTCCATGCTGACTTATTCCAGAGATCCTTAAGTCAGATGAAAATGTGGACCTTGACATCTTTCTAATACAATTTCTATCAATAATAAAAGTGGGAGATTCTCAACTAGAATGTGAGGGTTATAAATGCCCATTTGTTGGGGCTTAGGAGACAGCTCAGTAATTAAGCTCACTTGCTTGCAAAACCTGCTGGACCTAGGTTCAATACCCTAGTACCCACCTAAAGCCAGATGCAAAACGAGGTGCACATATCTTTTTTTTTTCAGCAAGAAGAGGCCCAGGCACACCCATATGCTCTCATATATATATGAATCACTTGTGGTTGGATGTTGTGATTAACTGCACAGCACCCAAGCAAACCTCCTGGGTTTGCTATTGTATGCAGGGTGAGATGAGATGATTTCTCATGACATCTGGGCATTTATCCCCACAGATCATTGTGTTGATTTGTCAGTTCTGAGAAGGTTAAAAGGGATATTACTCAAAACCTGGCACAGAGACGCAGAATTTCAATAGGCTGTTATGTCATGAAGTTTAAGGCTTTTAAGGTGAGAGTGATGGCTATTCAAGCCTTCTCTCTCGGCCTTTCTTCCGCAGACCTCCCAAACAAGTGTGATAATTATGAAACGCAAATCATCTGCTGGCTCATCTCTTTCATTTCCCAATTTCTACAAATGAGTGTGTAATCATTCTACATAAATACAAACCCTTGCTGCTGTTGTCTCGTGGTTCTCCTTGAATTCACTGCTTCTTTGAAATGGAAATAGCACGTTTTCATAGGTCATATGCCTTTCGGTTATTTCTGACCACATTAACATCACTAAAACGTCTGCACATAATCTATTGTAGGTTTGCTTCTCATGCCAGGAATAAATTTTAATAGTTATAAGAGGAAAAGTTTAATTTTCAATGTTCTTTCCAGAAGAGAGGTCTTGGACAATGAATAGCAGAGTCTTATGGAACCAGAGTGATTTCTGACCTTCCAGAGAATCTTCACTTAGAGGACTACATATCATACCCATTGTTGAGACTTTATTCTATACATTATAATATACATCATTAAAATCAAGTCTTTTCCTATAAACAGTTTTTTTTTTGTTGTTGTTGCTGTTTTGTTTTTTTTTCTAGGTAGGGTTTCACTCGAGCCCAGGCTGACCTGGAATTCACTATGTAGTCTCAGGGTGGCTTTGAAATCAACAATCCTTCTACCTCTGCCTCCAAGTTCTGGAATTAAAGGTGTGCACCACCACTTAAAATGTGTGTGTGTGTTTATTCTTTTCTAATATTTATTAATCAATTAAATTTGTATTTATTTATTTGATATTATTATTATCTTCAATTAGATACAATATATGAGTGAATCTTATGATGGTACCCCCCATTTCCCTCCTCCCTGTCCCCAACCCACTGAGGACTCTCCTTATGGGCATACTGGATCAGTCCATGGGGTAGGAATTTGTAAATAGCACAGGAGGTAGCCAGGTTCCTTCCAACTTTGTGTGTTGTTGCTGAGGGGAACAATGTCTCTGGATATTCTCCTCCACCATGGCTCTTACAGTATTCCCACACCCTCTTCTGCTCAGTTTCCTGAGTCATGGTGGGTGAGTTTTAAGTCTGCTTTATTGTTGAGGTCTTAAGTGTCTCTGTTTTTCTGCTTTGGGTTGTGTTGGATGTTGTTGGTGTCTGTCTCATTGACTTATCCTGGGTTGACTGATTTGCTGTGGTGATAGGTCTCTTGTTTTTTACTCCACTCTCTCCAAGGTTTCTTTTGGGGCCTTCATTATAGGCCTGGGGTGGTTCATCTCTTGCCAGGATGTCAGCCATTCACCTGTGGCTTCTTGGTGGAGTTGGATTGACCATGGCTCTCTCACTGCCTTCTGAAAAATACAAACAGATTTTCCTTCAGAGAGTGAGATCAGTATAGGTTAAATGAGACACACATTTCTTATTTGGCAAGATTCTGTTGAAATTAGTGTCTCTGTAGGTCTCTGGTAGTGGGAGTTTCTCCTTGGAGCTCAAGTTTTTTGTTTCCATAGGATTTTACCCTGGATCCCAATTCCAATTAAGGGTTTCCTGTTACTGAGTGAATCTCTTGGCCATTTGGAAAGCCGTTGAATACCTGCCCCCCATCCCCCAGGTTATGGTCCCACTAAGGCACAGGTGATCACTTTGGCCTGGGGTGGGTATTCAAGAGTTTTGACAGAAGCCTCTCTTGTTTTGGGGACCTTGTGGGTCTATTTGATCAACGTCTCAGTGTGGGAAGGAACCAATGACTGGGACAGGGAGTTGCAGGTCTGATCAGTTTTTCATAGGGTTAGGCTTCCTCCCATTCTATTCATGGCCCCTCTTACCAGATGATGCCCACATCTTCCTCGAAAGCTTACTCTATGAAAGTAAAGATTTTATGTTTTTCATTATCGGTTTAGCTTATTGTATAAGTCCCCCCATCCTGTCCTTCCTCCCCCCATTCCTTCCACCCCTTGTACAGTCTCTCATCTTGCCTGTTGGGTTTGTTTAAAGTTTACGCTTAACCTGGCTAGGAACCACATATGAGGGAGAATATTTAGTGTTTGACTCTCTGTTCCTGTGTGAGTTCGCTAAGTAAGATCTGCTCCAAGTCTGTCCAGTTTTCTTTAAATTATGTATGTCATTTTTCCTTTCAGCCTTGTAGAATTCCATAGTGTAAATGTGCCACAACTTTGATATATATTCATCCAGGGATGGGCATTTGGGTTGATTTCAATTCTTAGCTATTATGAATTGAGCTGCAATAAACATGATTGAGCAAATGTCTCTGTGCTGAGGTGTGACATCTCAAGGGTAGATGCCTAGTAGAGGAATAGCTTGGTCCATTGGTAGCTCTATGTCCATTCTGTTCAGTAGCCTCCACACTGCTTTCCATAGTGGTTGAACAAGTTTGCAATCCCACCAGCAGTGAATGCTTTTGGAAGTATTGTCATTTTTACTGTATTAATTCTCCCTATCAAGGAGCATGGGTTATCGTTTCATCTTATCACGTCCTCCTCTATTTCTTTCTTGAGCATTTTAATGTTTTCATTATACAAGTCTTTCACATCCTTGGTTAATGGTATTCCAAGGTATTTGATTTTTTTGAGGCTATTGAAAATGGGACAGTCTGATATCTTTTTCTCTATGCATGTCATCTGCATACAGGAAGGCTACTGATTTTTCTGTGTTAATTATGTATCCTGCCACATTGCTGAAGGAATTATCACCCTCAGGAGTTTACTGATATTATTCTTTGGGTCTATTATATATAGGATCGTGTCATCTGCAAATAGGGATCGTTTTACTTCTTCCTTTCCAAATTGTATCCCTTTTATGCCCTTTTCCTGTCTTATTGCTTGGGCTAGGACTTCAAGATTTTTCCTAGAGTCTCTTGCAAAATCTCTACAATTCTATCTGTTTCATGAGTATCACTATGAACACTTTTTTCCAGGTTGGAATTCAAATATTCATATGCATGTTAATAGTTACCCAGGGTTGTGGTTAGAATGCAAAATGCTCCCCCACTCCCATAGGCTCATGTGTTTGAACACTTGGTCCCCAGCAGGTGGTGTGTTTGGGAAGGTTGTGGAACCTTTAAGGAGGTTGAGCTTTGCTGGAAGAGGTCACTGGGGACTTTTATAGCCAGGCCCCATGGACTTCCTGTTTGCTTCCTGCTTCATGCAGCTTGTAGCTCAATGTGAGCAGTTGACCTCTCACCCTTGCTGCTGTGCCTTCCCCACCATGATAGACTGTATCCCCTTGAAACTATAAACCAGAATAAATCTTTTCTTTTCTTCTGCTGTTTCTCTTTAGATATTTTATCACAGCTGTGAGAAAGTAACTAATACACATAGGCCTAACATGCATGCCACTGAGGAGAAGACCTGTATCAGGTCATCTCAAGTTTTGACAAGGAGAGGTGAAAAGCAGAGATTGGTGCCTCATAAAAAGAAAAAGAGATACTTATATTTTTATACTTATACTTATATACTTATATTTTTAAATTTTCTATCAGTTTAAAAACAATTAGGTTTCACCCCTTGTCTATCCTGTAGACCCCAAATGAAACCTACAAGAGAGTGGTGAGATAAACAGGAAACCAGTCACCACAGCAAGTCAGATAACCCAGGAAAGGTCAATGGAGATAGACACCAACTATACCCCACAAAAACTCAAAGCAGAAGTCCAGAGACACAGTATCAACAATAAAGCAGACTTAAAACTCACCCAGCATGAATCAGGGAACTGAGTAGAAGAGGGGGAAGAAAGAATGTAAGAGCCAAGGTGGGCGACAATATCCAGAGATATTGCTCCCCTCAGCAACAATGTACACAGGGGATGGGGAACTGGCTACCTCTAGAGCAATTCATAACCCCCTACTCCATGGACTCATCCAGTATGCCCACCGAGGAGGATCCTCAGTAGATTGGGGACAGGGAGGAAGAAAATGGGGATACAGACACAATGTTTGCTCAAACGATGTATCTAATTATATAACTATGCATAATAAAGATATTTTTATTAAATTATATCTTTATTATCCATAATTAGATGCACTGAATGAGCAAATAATGTGTTGGTGTCCCCAGTTCCCCAATTTCCCTCCTCCCTGTCCCCAATCAGCTGGGTATCCTCCTCCGTGGGCATACTGGATCTGTCCATGGAGTAGGAGGTCATGAATAGCATAGGAGGCAGCCAGGTCCCCTCCCTCCTTAGAGTGTTGTTACTGAGGGGGGGCAATGTCTCTGGATATTCTCCCCCACCATGGTTCTTACAATCTTTCCACCCCCTCTTCCACTCAGTTTCCTGAGTCATGATGGGTGAGTATTAAGGCTGCTTTATTGTTGAGGTCTTAGGGGTCTCTGTACTTCTGCTTTAGGTTGTGTTGAAAATCATTGGTATCCATTTTGCTGGCTTATCCTGGATTGATTGATTGGCTTTGGTAAAGATATTTTTAATGCACTGGGAGCCAGACTCTTCGGCCCCCAATGAGAGAAGCACTACGCGAGTGACTGAAGGAGAGGCTACTAAAAATGGAATCTAGCTAATTCAGAAATGTGCAGTTAACCTATACTGATCTCACTCTCTGATGGAGATTCTGTTTGTATCTTTCAGAATGCAGTGAGAGAGCTGTGGCTCATCCAACCCTACCAATGAACTGCAGGCCGATAGCTGGCATCCTGGCAAGAGATGAGCCACCCCAGACATACTGTGGAGGATCCATATGGAACCCCAGCAGGGAATGATGGGAGAACAAGTGACCCACAGTGACAGCCAATCAGTCAACACAAGACAAGCCAGTGAGACAGACACCAATGATTTTTGACACAACCTAAATGAGAAGTACAGAGATCCCTAAGTCCTCAATAATAGAACAGCCTTAATACTCACCCACCATGACTCAGGGAACTGAGCGGAAGAGGGGGAAGAAAGCTTGTAAGAGCCACGGTGGGGGAGAATATGCAGCTTCACGGCCCCCCTCAGTAACAACACACTAGGGCCGGTGGAACAGGGCTGTCTCCTAGGCTATCCATGGTCCCCTGCCCCAAGGACTGATCCAGACAGCCCACGGAGGAGAATATCCAGCTGATTGGGGATGGGGAGGGGGAATTGGGGATAATAACTCATTGTTGGCCCACTAAATAATGAAACTCATCATGTACAATAAAAAATAATAAAAGAAAAGAAAAGAAATATATTTGACTGTTTTGCCTTTTTGACATAACTATTATGGTTTTTTTGCTCTTAAATATCCTTTTCACATCTTAATAACTAAAGGACACATTGAAAAGGCAATGATAATGAAATTATGCATACAATGCATACAATGCTCTGTTTATTGCCTTCATATAATTTAAATTAAAGCCCATTTTTCAATATCAAAAGATTTCAAACTTGACTACATAGCTGAAACACTTCATTTTATAGTAAAACAACTAAAAAACTGTCAAGTGATTTTTCTTTAAAATCTTCCCTGTGTTTGGAGTTGCAGAGATTGCTGACCTAAGTGAGAGCCTAGAAAACCTCACGTTTCTTGTGAAATCCTGAAATATGAATTATTTTGTCAAGATTCTTAAAGCAAAGCTTTAAAAGCTCTATTTTGCTGCTGTGGTGACTCAATCTCTTTCCACGTCACTTTGATTGTTTTTTTCCTGACTGGATAGTGTGTATTGCTGCTCCATGAATTAAAGGTATAAGAGAGATTTCAGCTTGAAAAAAATACTTTTCTAAGAAAGGCGTATTGTAGACTGAAATCTAAATCTGATTGTGCCACAGACTTCAAAGAAAACAGATGATTAAAAACTATTTGTTCTTCATCTTAAATCTCAGCAGGACTGAATTGTCAATTTTAGATACTGTCAGTCACTTGGTTCCAGTGTTATTCCACACCAAACCATGGGAGCTTTTGACAGGATTCAGCAAAAGCCATTCTGTGCAGTCATTTTAAAATACAAAGGGCCAACATGACCAAAGTAGATATGAGATATTGTTCAAAGCAATGGTCTGTTTTTAAAATAGTCATTGAATTGTCTGGATCTTTTCTGATTCACACAGATATAGCAGTCAGTTGGAATTGATTTTTCATTGATATTTATTATGGAAAAGTCCACCAAGCAAAAGATAATATTCTCTCTTTAGGGTAATAGGCTAGCCTAAGAATTTTCTGAGCCAAGTGTCACTTCAAGAGATTTGCCTTTGGCTTCAATTAGCAAAATGATTTACAGCTCCAAACCTCTAAGCCCTCTGATGTAACCAATAGTCACACCACATATCTGCTGCTTAAGGAGAAGAAAATAGCACCAGAATATGATTGATGATAATTTTTTACTGGCTTAAATATACAACTAAATAAAAATTACACTGCCTTAAGGTTTCCATATGACACAGTGAAGATACTTCTCTTTCTCAAAACCATCCCCAAATAAAGGGAGTAAAACAACCTGCAGAGGGCTGGGGAGATGGTTCAGTGGTTAAAAGCAATTGCTTGCAAAGCCAGCTGGCGTAGGTTTGATTCCCCAGTGTCCATGTAAAATCAGTTGCACAAAGTGGTGCAGGCATCTGGAGTTTGTTTGCAGTTGCAAGGGGCTCTCATGTGCCCACGTGTGCTCTCTCTCTTTTTCTCTTTCTTTCTGTGTGTCAAGTAAATAAAACATTTTCTGAAATCTGCAGAAACCAGCAAAAGGCAGTATTGATGAAAGTTAAAAGGAACAGAAAAGTTCTAGAACAGAGTGTGAATCAAGGGTGATAAGAAAATGCAGTTTTGCTTTGCATAAATATGGAAATACTCAAGGGGGAGACATCACAGGCTCTGGTTCTTAGGGAGCATGGCTGTTTTCGTCATCACATGTCCCAGGTTAGGGGTGGTGGTGGGATGTGGTAACTGGTGTTGAACAACACTAGAGGCAGAAGTAAGTTCAGTTTGTGTTTGCTCAAGAAAATCTTTTATCTTCTTTTACCACCCAGGGACACAAAAAAGCAGGATGATGGTCCTTTAGGCAAAGGAGCTGCAACAGCCTGCTCTGCAGTCACGGAAGCATCCCAGAGCAAAGACTCACCTAATTTTCCCCTGGCCAAATCCAATCCAGATTGCTACCCACTTTTCCACCAGTTTACAACTCTGTGTGCTCTGTAATGCTCCATCCTTCAATTTCAGGAGTAAAACCAACATCATCAGGCCTGTGAGAGGAGATAAATGTCCATCAAAGGGAGGTGAATGAAATCACACTTGGGGAAAGTAGTGAGCCAAAACATACTTTTTTGAGACCATTATTAATATTCATGGAAAAAATAAAGAAGCTAATCTATTAATGAGAAAGCCGAAATGTTCCCTGAACTGTCAAAGAAGACTTCTAATAAATAGAAAATGTAGAAAATAATAACATATGGAGGTTTTCAAGTTAAAAAGAAATAAGTATTGCAGAAGACCAGTTCAGGAGGTCCAAAGACTAATAGTAGGGTATCTCAAAAGAGTGAATGGATAATTGTATAGAAAATTATCAAAAGATTAATATAATTTTTTCTATAAACCAAGAAGACTCATCATGTTAAAGAAATAACCAATAAATGTCCAGCACAATGGATAATATAAATGACTCATCTCAGGTCATATTGTCAGAAATTTCAGAAAAATGACAAGTATAACTCATATTTTATGACTTGTAGAAAGGAGAGAAAAGTGAAAGGAATCCAAAGAGGAAGATATCGGATTTGTCAGTTATAGCCCTGGACTCTGCCCTAGATTACAAGGGAACAGATCTTTCCAGAATCTTACTGGAAACTTCAACAGACTGCCACTCAAGAGTGAGGCTAGAACAAAGATGTGCTGAGATGTGAAGCATGCTGGGAACTCTCTCCTTGATCATGTCTTCTTCAGAAATTGCTTTTCAACAAAATGTGAGGGTGAAAGCCAAGAATGAGGTGAATGAGGATTTTGGAATGCAGAGAATAAATGCCATGTGGACAGGATGGAATTGAACTTGTCCGTGTCAATAAACCCAGGTCTAGGTGAGCAGCTAGCTAGAGCCTGAAGCATCTGGTTCAGATTGATGCACACGAGAGAAGACTGAGAAAGAAATGGAAGGAAAAAAAAATCCCAACCCATAGCTGGTGGATTTTCTGATGCAATTGATCCTATGAAAGAAGTATTGAGAGTCATATAAAACTATCAAAGGTTTTAAAGGAACAGGTGATATTATAAGAGAATCCAAAACAATGATGAAATGATTCATGTATCAAATTTAGGGGAAAAAAAAGGTGGATCAAAAATGAAAGTATAGGCCAGGCTTGGTGGTGCACACCTTTAATCCCAGCACTCAGGAGGCCAAGGTAGGAGGATCGATGTGAGCCCAATCTGAGACTACATAGTGAATTTCACGTCTGCCTGGGCTAAAGGGAGACTCTACCTTGGAAAAAACAGAGAAATTATAATTATGTGTGTTTTGACAAGAGAAACAAAATTATATGTGTATAAGATAAACACTTAATTTGGGCTAGTTGAAGTCAACCAAACTAGATTGAAAGGTTAAGGAGAGAAAAGGAATATGCAAGTTTACTAAAGCACTTAATTGCTGAACTTTTGGATTGGAAGTGTTGGATCAAAAGAAGATAATCTCAGTCTTGGGAGATAGCTTAGTTAATAAATGAGTGTGAGCTCCAGATGTGGTGGTATACTCTAGTAATCCCAACTCTGGGCAAACTGGATTCCCAAAGCTCCCTGGCCTGCCAGCTAGGCTAATAGGTAATCTCTCAGCCAATGAGAAACTCTCCCTCTCTCTCTCTTTCTCTCTCTCTTTCTTTCCCTCTCTCTCTCTTTCTCTCTCTCTCTCTCTCTCTCTCTCACACACACACACACACAGACACACAAATCATAGCTGGGGTCCTGATGAACAATACTCTAACCACCATACATATGCGGATATGTACACAAGCACCACAGACACCTGAACACATACACACACATACACACACAAGTTAAAAAGAAGAAAAGAATGTCTTTGTCTCAAAATATGTTTCATTCAGAAATATCAGAAGAGAACAACATCTAAAAGAGTGAATGTTGATTTCTCTGGAAAGAAAATAAAAGGGAAGTGTAACTGGAAAGTTGGGATTCCCAGACAGTTTCAGTGCACCTTAAAACTTAAGTGTAGGGCTGGAGAGATTGCTCAGTGGTTAAGGCACTTGCCTCCAATGCTTAAGGCCCTGGGCTCAATTCCCCAGGACCCACATATGCCAGACCCACAAGGTGGTGGCCCTGGTACTTTCTCTCTCTCTCTCTCTCTCTCTCTCTCTCTCTCTCTCTCTCTCTCTCATCTCTGCTTGAAAATGAATAAATAAAATATTAAAACAAACAAAAAACTTAAGTGTACCTGGATTCTTGCCATATAAAATTAAAGAATTGAAATTATAGACCATCAGAGGATAAGGTATAGTGAGAGACTTTATTTAAGAGGAGGAAAGGAGTAGAGATCTCCAGCCACTAGTGCGGTGAGCTCATAAGAGGACTCCCATCATGAGGGATAAACAGGTTCATGTGGGACCCCAGCTTCCCCACCATAGCCCTGAGCACTCCTTTCTTCTCTAGGTGAGGGGAGGGGGTCAGGTAAGGCAAGAGATAAGTGGAGCCTGCCTGCAAACTCAAGTCCAAGGACACTCCTGGTTACATTTGGGGTCCCAGTCACCCTAACCTGTCACAGAAGGAATGTTGCTTTTGTTTGTTATTATCTTTATAGGACTATTTAACTGCATAATAGGAAAATCAGTGTTCAGGGGATGAAGATTAGAGCTCAGTGGTAGAAATGCTCTTAGCCTATGTGAGATTCTGGGTTCAACCCCAGCAAACCACCACCCTAAAAAACTTCTTGCAGGTAATAGTCTAGTTTAGATAAAAATATTAATAGTAAGTAACATTACATAGCCAAATCAAGTTAACATTTCTAACATAACAGGGTTGGCCTCATGCATAAGCAATTACCTGGTCAAACATTGAAATAACCCTGCACCCAGCGTGGAATCAGAAATCAATACTAGTGACTTCTTTGCCTCCAGCCATCCTGCACAGCAAAGTTCAATAGAAATGCTTACCACATGCTAGCACTCAGCATCAGAACACCTGAGTGTGAACTGCTTAGCCAGCCATTTGGATTTATTGCGGGATCAGCCTGGAGGGGAATTAGGTTTTGTTGTGAGAGAAGGTGTTTAGCTGGAGATACTAACTTCCTGGGGGTTATTTGTCCTTCAGTAGAATTGATCTGTTAGACAAGTAGAGAGGGTGAATCAGATTTCTCAGGGCCTTCAACATATGTGCGTATATGTGTATGTATGCATTCTCTTACGTGTGGGTACATGTGTGTTGGTGGGTGATATGAATTAGGAACAAGGTAGCCAGTTTTTGTTTGTTGGTTTATTTGTTTAGAAAGCTAGGGACTTGCCCAAAGGAACATGGATGCTCTCCCGCCCTCTCAAGACTAGGACTCCAGTCGGATTCAAGCTGGCCATAAGGAGAAGCTTGATAGTTTTTCTTCTCAAACTTTTCCCAAGGGAGAGCCCTTCCTGAGTCAGCATTCCTCCTGGGCCCAACAACCAGCCAAGAGCCTTTGTATACATTTGGACTTAGCAATGTGACCCATCCTAATTGGATGCCTCACCTGAGTTAAGCCTTCATGTGAGAGTTCATTCCTTGTCTTTTTCTCTCTCCTTGGCTTGGGAGCTTTCTTGCTTTCATTCCCTCCCCTACCTTAATTTCTTCCTTAATAAATTCTGCATAATTTACCCTTTTCTGTGTTTAAATGTCTCAACTTTTTGCTAATGGTGGACAAAAACTGACTCAGAGGTTCTAATCCCACTCAGAACTCTCTCCAGCTACAAGGATATCTATGGGGGTGTCCTCCATATGAGAGAACAACCTTGGGTGTAAAGGTATATCATCCACCGATTTTTAAGTTAGGGTATCTCTCACTGGCTTGGAGTTCACCAATTAGACTAGACTGGCTTGCCAGCTAGCTAGCCCATGGATCCCCATGTTTTAGCTTCCTCACTGCTTGGATTATATGCATGTGCCATCCTTCTCAGTAGAAATAGAGAGAGGAATGAAATACCTGAGAAAGAATAATAGAAACACTCCTGGATCCAGACTTTTAATGGTCACCAGAATGCACAAAAGAAGCCATAGGTGAAAGCAAGTTTTGTTTATTTTTAATTAAACAGTTTTTATTGCTTGTTAAATTGATTTTTTTCCTTTTCAAGAATATACTTCTCTCTTCTCCCTTGTTGAATTTAGACCTTTCAGAAAGCGTTGGATTTTTCTTACCTCAAATTAGAGTCCTTAATATCTCCTATAAAACATGTGCAGAGTACATATGGATAAGTATCTTTAACCTTCTCCATCAAAGTGTTCCATGTTCACTGCGAGGCAAAGGTTCTAAACAGGAGGAGATCAATATTCAAGCTATATTTATATGTTCTCTACTCGAGGTGCCCATAACTCTGGTGATAAGAATATCTACTTGGTCCCAGATGTACAAACAATACGGACACCAGTTTATGTGATTTTGTGTGGGTTATCAGCCTGCAGATGGCAAACTTGGGATAGCTTGATTTTCTATTTTGGAATTTACTGAGAACAGGGGAGCTCATTTTCCCTCATTTCTCTCTCTCTGTCTCTCTCTCTCTCTCTATTTCTCTCTCTTCTTTCTTTCCTATCTTCTATTTCCAAAACACTTTTTATGTTTTGTGTCCATATATACAGCTGCTGTATATACTGAAATACTGAAAGAATTTTTGGCAGGTACTGAAGTTTGGTAGAGGAGAAAACATTACATACAGATGTCTACAGATGCCCATTGAATGGAGAGATAGGAAACCTGGTACCCAGGGCCATGGCTGAAAAGGTACCAAGGGAGTGGTGATGATCTTGTCTTGGTACCTCTGTACTGCCTTGAGGACATTCTGCAGAAAAGGTCAAGTATAGATAACTCCCCTTCCCACACTATTTATAATCAAAGTTCTTGGCTTCACCAGCTGCTGAAGACAGTCAAAACTGGCTGCTTTTTTGAAACAGAAACTCCCTGGCTCCACACCATGAAGAATCCTGTCTTTTATTTTGCTCTCAGCATCCCTGATTCTTATCTGTGTTCAGAAGGTATGTACTATAAATTTCAGACTCATGTCCACCTGCAGATTCACCACCACCCTTATGAAGTGAAAATTCTCATTTTGATCATGATCTTTTATGAGTAGAAGGCCTTTGTTAAGAGTCTCAGAGCTCCCTGTCCATCCTCCTCTATCTGTTACCATTAGGCCAAAACTCAACAGGAGACACAGCCAACTTGGCTCCTTCTCTGAGCACCAGTCCACAACTACACAAGGCCCTCTCTCCACTCGACAAACTGCCCCACATCAAGGGTATGCACATAAAAGCCCCAGACACCATTTGCTCACTCTCTTTCTCTGACCCTCTTTCTTGAAGTAAGGTGCGTGGTTTTCTGAGCTCTGCATTTCTGTCTTAGTGTCTCTGTCTCACCTCTTTCTCGATTTCTCTGCCCCTTGGGTCCAGAGTTCCATTATCTCAGTTCCCATTCCTCTCCCAGCATTACCACTGTGTGCACAACTCTCCAGGTTCCTTGCACCTCCCTCTTTCTAAACCACCCTGATCTGAGTGATCTGCACCTCAGTGGCAGCTGTGCATACCCTCTTCTGCTATTCCTGACCCCCCTTCCCCTCTTAAACTACACAATTCTGAGCCACAAAATATAATTTCTTAAAAAGCCGGGCGTGGTGGCACATGCCTTTAATCCCAGCACTTGGGAGGCAGAGGTAGGAGGATTGCCATGAGTTCAGGGCCACCCTGAGACTACATAGTGAATTCCAGGTCAGCCTGGGCTAGAGTGAGACCGTACCTTGAAAAACCAAAAAAAAAAATTCTTATATACTAACAAACTGGTCCCAGAATCTCTGTTTCAGACCTCTGAAAGTCATGAGTTCTAAACTCCTTAGTACTTCATGACATAGCTCTATGCACCACTGTGCATGGCTACCTATGTTCAAGTTTTGAATATCCTACAAAGTGACCTTCCAAGGAAGCTCCCAAGACTGGAAGATTTGAGTTGCTGCAGATGAAACCCTGGCAGGCAGGACACAGGGTTGGCGGTGGCCAGGGCAGATACTAATCTAGGGCATGCTACCTGATTTCAGCCAACTGTTTCTGTCATCTTGAATGTCACCGTCTCTCCTTTAAGGCTTGTTCAATGTCCTCTGCAATCTTCTCAAGCTATAGAACTTCATAATGAGAAGGGAATCATCTTTCCATCCATTTGCAGTTGACCACGGTGGCATTCCGTGCACAGTTAACTTCTCTCTCACACCCATACTTAGATGTATCAAGATGAGTGGTTGGACCAGTTTTGAATCACTGTATGCATGTGACAGGTTAGAGTGACTGGGACCTCCAACGGAGTCCTTAAACTTGTACTTTCAGGCAGGTTCCATGCCTGACACCCTCCCCTTGAGTGGGAGGTGTCTCTTACTAGAGTTCAAACCTAATTCTGAAACTGATTGGTCAAGAATAGACCAACTAGCTCTCCTCACCTGTGCCAGAGACTATAGTCACTGAAATAGGAAATTCCTTCCTTCTCTTCCACATGGCTCTCCAGAAGAGGGACATCTGTATCTCCAGGGCTCAGCTTCTTTCCCACATGAATCTTGTTTCATTATGATGGGAGCCCTTTTATATCTTTCCTTCTTTTTCTTGTTTGGATGACCAGCACAGATTTTATGTGGTTGAAGCCTTCCCATATGTTCTCTCCTCACTAGTGGCTGGAGATCTCTGTAACTTCTTTCCTTTAAAAAAAGTCTCCCAATAGACTTTATCCTCTAGTGGTCTATAATTTTAATTCTTTAATATAATAGAACAATAATCTGGGTACTCTTAAGTTTTAGGGTACATTGGAACTTTCTGGGAACTCTAACTTTCTGGAACCCCAGCTCCTCCTTTACATGCATACATAATAAACCCTTGATTTTACATCATCTTGACTTTGTAAGATTTATGCTGTGGTGACTTGTGGTCGTTTGAATCAGATGTCCCTCATAAACTCATGTATTCTGATTGCCAGGTCCCCAGCTGGTGGCAAGTTGGGAAGTAGGACCTTGCTGGAGTAGGTGTGTTGTTGGGGGGTGGGTTTTGGGGTATGATAACAAACTCCCTGTTGCCAGACCTTGGCTCATTTTCCTGCTACTATTTTCTACCCGCTGTGGCAGAGGTGATGTCCAGCCTCTGCACATGCCATGCTTTCCCCTGCTACCACGAGCAACAAGAAGGTAACCACAATGAGTCCTATTGTACCTGTGCAGTTCCTCTTCCATCAAGTTTCTTTATATCTGACTAACAAAACCCAACAATGCATAGGTGTCCAGGTAAACAAAAATGCGTGAAATAAAGACATGTTGAGGAGCAAAGCTCAGCCCCATTCTGGAAATACCCTAACACATTGTAGAAGGTAGTGTGATGTCTATCCACTTTCACAGAGCATAGGAAAGGTGACCTCATCTCAACTTGTTAGGAAACAGAATTTTCCAATTACTGATGTCATAAACTAGTCATCTTGCTCCATTGTCATCCATTGTCAAATATAACAGTTTATTGCTTATGCAGCTGCACAAGAACACATTCCTCTCTAAACTCAGCCTTGAAAGACACCTCCACATTCTAACCTCATTTCTGTTACTGAAAAAAAATCCTTTTATCATTCTGTTCCTCAACATGAATTCTAACTTTTGTATTTTGTTGGTGCTAGGGATTTAACTTGGGTCCTCACACATGGGAGGCAAACTATCTACCACTGAGCTATACCCTCAGCTCTCTTCTTATCTTAAAATTTGATTTAGAGACACATTAAATTGACCAGGCTGGCTTTGAACTCACTCTTTATCCCAGACAGGCCTTGAACTTGCAGTACTCCTGCCTCACCCTTTACAGGAGCTGTGAATATGATCCAGCTGTGAATTCCATTTTATTATGGTAATAATGTTAAAGCTAATGTGTGGCATTTCCAAGGTGAACCTGCCTTGACTGATAATTAAGACATCTACTTCCTTTCACACACACACAGAACATCTTTCAATGTTGTTATAAGTTTAGTTGGAGGAAAGTGAAGGTAGTGAAGGTTAAAGTTTGAGGCATTCTCTAATTGTGTTTCTCAAGTGTGCTGAACCGGATTCACAAGTTTCCTATGTGAATAAGAGTGATTATCTCTGTTAAGATTTGTTTGGTATTGTTATATGGCTTTCAAATATGCCTAATGTATCAAAGTCTTGCTCCATTGGAAAGCTAACTCTCAGCTTTCATTTTCTCCCCTTTCCCCTTGGAATATGTGTGCAGAGTCACTGGCTTTTCAAGAGCAATCTTCACATATAAATGCATTTGTAATGAACATAATTTTTTCCTCTGCATATGAACTTCCTCCGGGGTGGTGGGTAGCATTTACTGAAGGTTAATGCATAAAATACTGCTCACATACTTAATATTGTAAGATACAGTTGAGGGTAATAAAACTGGTTTACTTTATAGAATGTAAATGGATCTCAATCTTAGTTCTTGCCATTTGACTGAAAATGAAGAAAGTTATTTCTCTGAGAATTGGGAACATGATAAATTTTCACTATGGTGGTACAAGCCTATCTTGGAATTATAATGGAAATTGTGTTGGGTCAGTTCTTGGGGTCCTGAGGTAACACAATTCACATTTCTTAGGTTCCCATAATTCAGTGGATACTTAATTGACATGGCGAGATGCCACGAGCCTAGTGACACCATCTAGCATCTCTAAAGGGGGCTCCTTAACAGTTCAGAAGTAGTAGGAGAAGCAAGAATTCTCAATGGCTTGCTTCTCCCCTTTGTCTCATTTCTGAGTAGTTTGTGATCTGATTAATGAAATACTTGGAACTCAGTTTTACCACCTGTCCCTAGCTCATCTTTTGGCTTGATTTTCTCATAGTAAAGCATATCATGATTTTTCTTTCACCCAGTGTATTTTGTATAAGAAAGGGCCCTCAGTGGAATGTGGGTAGGGAAGAGGGAGAGTAAGAATATAATCCAATTGGAATATGAACAATTCGCTATGTATATTAAAGTTCTCATTAAAAATTTAAAAAGCCTTTTCATGGGTAGAGGTCATGATGAGAAAACCCTCATATAGTTTTTTTGAAGCTTTAATGCTTTACTTATATTTAATAGGAGATATATACTCAGTCAGGAGTTACTTTCTGGGTACAGTGTGAAAAAATTGCTTCATTTTTCCTAGATGCATATACAATGATCACAGCATAATTTACCAATTTAATCATAAATTCATAGTAAGTCTCTGCTTTATCCTACTCTTCAGTTTTTGTAAACTTATATTTAACTGATAGATAAAAATTTAATAATTATAAATATTCATGGATATCATGTAATATTTTTATACATTCCTTCATTGTGTAATATTAAATATAAACATATCCTTAAGGGCTTATCATTTCTTTTTTGTTTTTTAAATATCTTTATTGTCAATAATTAGATACATTGTGTAAGCAAATCTTGTGGTGATACTCCCACTTCCCTCTTCCCCATCCCCAACCCACTGGGGTCCCTCCTTGGTGGGCATATTGGATCAGCCCATTGGGGAGGGGGTTATGAATTGCACAAGAGGGACTTATCATTTCTTTATGGAAACAGCTGCCCAAGTCCATTCTTCTAGCTTTTGAAATACACAGTGTATCACTTCTATCAGTAGTCACCCTTTCTGTGGGAAAATCTCTCTTGGGCAAAAGATGTGAACACGATATTATACAGTATTTTACTGTTGTGCTCTCTGATCAGTTTCTTCATACAAAAATCTTTTCAGAACCATGTGCATGTCTACAGTTATTTGCAGCTTCTTTGAATGATCCACATGAAATATAGCAAGGAGACATAATTGAGGTGGAATAATTTACTTTCCCATAGTTGGAACAGCATTGGAGGTAAAACCAATGTGGAGTGACTTGATATATTTTATATTTACAGATGAATTATTTTACAATATTTTATTTTTACAATAAAACTGTGTAATTTTTTTCCTATGGAAGGAGCTTATATCTTTGTATCATTACTTAATTTTTTCAATAATTTTGACATCATGCAACACCTTGTAAAAGAAATATGTGCTACGAACTAGAGAAGTATCCAAGTCAATTGTGTCAAGCTAGGTGAAACTTTCATTTGGTGACCATGGCTGTATAATCCCCTCCAGGACTCGGCCGGCTCTTGCATCATCTATACATCCTTATTCTGTTTCCATTTCCAGAGGCAACCTCTGTAACCTGTTCACTGACGTGGCTTGTCAATACACTTCCAGAGGGTCCCCTAACCAAGTTTCCACATAGATATGGTATGATTTATTGGCCAGATCAACTTCAGCACTAGATATGTGCTTTTTCCTCAAAACAAATTCACAGAGAAGGTGCAGTATATAAAAAGAGTGTAGGTATGTGATGGCCAAGACTAGTGATTGGAGCCAACCAGGCAGCAGCTGGAGTAGAGAAGAAGCAAAACCAATGTGTGTGCAGGAACATTGCCCAGTCAGACAACGCTGCCAGGAGCAAACAGAGTAGGCTATGAATGGAGCCAGACAGCCAAGCTCTTGGGGGAAGACACCCCTCACACCATAACTGTCTGCACGTCTCTCAATCTTAACAGCTTTAGAAGTTGCTCCTTCTTTCCAATGTAAAAAAAGTTTTATTGATATCTTTCAAAACCTATTTTGAAATTTTATTCCTCCTTTATTTCCATCCCGGTTTTCCTTCACTTCAGATCCAAAGGAACAATACTGGAGATTAAAGAAAAAAGAATGTTTCCTCGATAGAGTAAAAGGGGGTTCAATTCTACCCCCATATTAGGTGATTTAGTGGCTTTTGTAAGCATTGAATGAGGTCTTATTCTACCCATTTGGAGTGCATTTCTTCTTTGTGGCTTCTTCAGCTCTGTTGTTTGAATTTCAGGAGTACAGTATTGAGACAGGAAAAAAATTGAATTGTAACCTTCTGCACAATGCTGTATATAACATCATAGGTGTCAGCTTCTAACATGATTAAGTATTGCCATGTAGCTGGGATTCGTCTTCATATGATTGTGAAACTAATTCATTAAGGGCTCTGCGGAATGACTGCTAGAAATAACTTATGGGAGGGAAGGTTTATTCTGGTTCAAGATTTCAGAGGGATTTTAATCCATCATGATGGGGAAGGTATGGTGGCAGGAGTGGCTCCATCTTCAGTGGTGTGAGTGTTACCAGTAGACTTGCTCACCTGGCAGCAGGGCAGGGAGTAGAGGGTGTAGGTCAGGACCATGGACAGATACAGCCTTCAAAGATGAGCGCCTAGTGTCCTACTTTCCATACCACAGGTTCCATCTCTTAAAGGATATATAACCTTCAAACAGTACCACAAGCTGGGAGCCAGGTATTCAAAGCATGAGCCTGTGGGGGTCCAATTTAGATTTAAACCATTGCAGCAACATCAAATAAATCCATTTGAGATAGCCCATCCAATTATGCCCACTACTGCAACTTGTCTTTATAGATTTGGGCAAAAGCATTTCTTAATTATTTCCTATATCAACACACAACATAAGCCATGTGCCTTTAAAAGTGGTTGCATCTCTGGAGATCGTTCATTTTAGACTACGATATTGACACACTCTTTGGAATATTCTTAGGTACAGTAAATATTCTTCAGCAGAGAATGAATCTGAGTTCTGGAAAGACTCAACAGTGATGAGAAAACCAACTGTACTGAATAATGAGAGCCCTCAAGCCGAACAGAATTGATGTGGATTAGGAAAGATGAACAAATAAAAATAATGAAACCAGCTATATATTTTTTATTGTCCATAATGAGTTACAACATTTAGTGGGCATAGAATGAGTTGTTATCCCCGATTCCCCTCCCCACTCCCGCTGGATAATCTCCTCCATGGGTCGTCTGGATCAGTCCTTGTGACAGGGGACCATGGATAGCCTAGTATTCAGCCAGGTTCTCCTGGCCGTACCTCTGGATAGTCTCCCCCACCACGGCTCTCACAATCTTTCCGTGAAACCAGATATTTTGATTGCATGGTTTGTGTACAGTTCCAGAAAGAAATTCACCTAAGCTGATATGTAAATCTATTTAGAACAATAGAACTTTCACTTCAATAGTTCTATAACTTCCATGAGTAATCTAAAAATGATTATGCAGATAGCACTGGATAAAGGAAAGACTGCTTAGCCTGTATGTGGGTGTGGGGCAAGTGGGGAGCAGCATTGAGGAGGGCTGGGTTGAATTATTTGCAGTCTAAGTTTTTGCTGAGTTCTTCATATAGGAATAATAAGTACCTTGGCAGACAGCATCAGTCCAACATCCTGGTGTGGGATTTTGTTCCTAATCAGATGAATTCTTTCTGAATATCCGAGGAATGATAGATTGCATTGAGAAGAGTCCTTAAAAAGCACTTTCAGGGCAGTAGGAAAAATGCTTGCCTAGCATACACAAAATCCTGGGTCCAATTCCTTGCACCACATAAACATGGTTGTGTCTGCCTGGAGTCCAAACACTCAGGAGGCAGAGGTAGGATGATTAGAAGTTGACAGTCATCCTTAGTTATATAGCAAGTTCAAGTCCAGCCTGGACTTGAACTCACTCATCCTACCTTAAAGACCTTACAAAGAGAAGCCGCATACCACTTCTGGTCACTCAGAGTTCTGTCCATTCCAGTGGTCCACTGTCTTGAAATAAAACAACTTCCGAAGCTCCTTTGAGCATGTGGTCATCTCAATAAAATCAATAGGTACACTTTAGGTCATCTACAGGATTCAAACTCAAATTAAAGGCAGGTCAACATGAAGTGAATTCTGAGGGTCATAGTGCTAATTAAAGTGTCATATTTTCTGTGTCATTAGTGCTAGGATTTTGGGAGACTTTGTGCTTTTTACAATTAGGGAGTAAAGACTCTCAGCATATAAATTTTGACCTGATTTTAAGCACTGAACATAGCATAGAAATTTATGGACAAAAAATCTATTCAGTGTATACATTTTCAGATAAAAAATTAAGAACTGTGCAGTTTCAGGATAATTCTTAAAAGTTAATATTGTGTAATGATTAAATGCAGATAAAACAATTTATTTTCCCTCTTTTGTTTGGAATACAATTTGCTGTAAAAGATAATCCCACAGTTTATAATCCAGACATTTTATTATGTAGTAGACTTTACTGGGGTTTTATAAAATGAACTGGGTATTTGGTAATTATCTTTTCTTCCTTTTAAGCTTCTTAATGCCTGGCAATCCCTGCCCCAGAGTGACCTTTTCAAAGAAGTTGGCTGGCAGTATTAGACTCAGAGCACGTGTGTCCTGCAGGCTCCTGCAGAATAGAATCTCTTCAGTGTGCATCTGCCAGTTGCCTTTGGGGTTTCAATTCAAATGAATGTCTGATGTTTCAAGCAGATGGAAAGATCATGGACAGAGAATAATTCCACTACAGGTGTTCTTGAACTGTAACAATGGTAAATTGTTGGTGGATGTTGATAAAATTCACACACAAAGCATACGATCTCCTTCCAGCTCAGAATTGGAGAACATTCAGATGTGTCTCCACCTCACGTATGTGTGGGGAGCATAAGCTGAGGCACATAAGCTTAGGGAATAGTTTAGTTACCCAGGACACAGCTTGGCCTGGGTAGTAGACATATGCATCTCTTACACAATGTTCCTAGTAGCCTGTTGGGAGCCTGAGACCCCCCCACACACACCTGTACTGAACTGCATGAAGAATGAACTAGTTTTCTTCTCTCCTTGGTGATAAGGGTTTGTGATCATTCCCCATTTAAATATGTTTTAGATCCTGGACTGTAACAACAGGGCACCATCTTGCATGACTGTTTTGGGGGTGCACATGTCGTAAAGCAAGTCTAGCTAAACTTTTATAAAGAAACCCTATTTGCTATCTTATGCCTATGCATAACTGTGTGTCCATATGATTAAAGTCAGCTGCATCATAGGAAGAAAATGCAGAGTAGTGAAAAAGTTATACGACCCAAGCCTGTCAATCAAAACTAGAGGACCACCTTAGCAACTCACTCATCCTCCCTTAAAGACCTTACAAAGAGAAGCCGCATACCACTTCTGGTCACTCGGAGTTCTGTCCATTCCAGTGGTCCACTGACTCAGTAGTATATTCAATTTTTACTACTGCTTTGCTCTTAAGAGACTTTCTTGCTGTTTTGCTTCTGATGTGCATCTGCTCCAGTTCTTTGAATGAGGTGCCAAGAACCTGGAGACAAGCAGAAACCCTTGGTTACAAAGTTATAAATAAAATACACTCCCATTGATACACTAACACAGAAGATCATTCATAAACTATTGATTCATATGAATACTTTCTGTTGGATTCTTATTTCAAAGGGTAAAAACAAAGTTACAATAAAATATTGTTAAACCCTACACAGTTAGTATACTTTGTTGACTCTACAGTGTTTCAAAAAGTGGGAGTGTATGCATTTTAAAGAAAAGATTAGTTCTTAATAAATAAAATTATTTTATTTTTGTCCTGCCAAATATATCATATTATAAATGGTTTAATTAATTTTTTTAGACTTCAAGACCTAGAGAGGCTTTTGAATTCAGAATGTGAAGTGCCAATCATTCAGACAGAATATGTATTTCTCTAAGGGATTGCCTTATGAATAAAAGGAAGATTCTTTCATTAATTTATAAATTATCTAGGATGCAGGAAGCAATTGGAGAGCAAAAGCCTGCTGGAGCTGGGTTCCCAAGAGTCAAACATTTTCATCTTTTGCAGTGGCGAGTCCCAAAGGTCGGGAGGACTCATAGTGCCTCCTTCCAGGAGGTCAAGGTGAGCACAGAGGAAGTGTTTCCTTAATTTGAACAAATTTTTCCTTTCATGCCACTTTTGAAGGTATATCTTAAATCTAATCTCACTTGAAAAAAGAGAATTTAATCATTTCACTGCACCAAAGGGTAAGGAAATGAGGAACCAGGGAGACTTGAACTTCTGTGTTCATGAAGCTCATGGGCTCGTGGACCCCAGGCAGATAGAAAAGTTTCCTCCAGAGAAAGAATCCAGCCCAGCCTTATAATTGAGTAGAAAGATAGGGGGACCAAATTGATCTTTTGTCACAAAGTTATGGTGATACCTGAGAGACATATAACTTTATCAGAGACTGAGGAGGAGGTTTCCAATAAATGGTTAAAGCAAACTTGGAAGCTTAAAATCAAGGTAAATTCATTTTTGGTGTGTGTTTGTGTATGCATATAGAAGATTGTGAGTGTGAACACATGTGGTATATGCATGTATTGCATGTGCGTGTGCAGATATGTGCATCCTGTGCTCACATGTGTCTAGCTGGAGGAAAACCTCCTCCCCTTTACTCTTCTGCTTTGTTTCTTTGAAGTAACATCTCTCACTGGATCTGGAGGATTGCCAATTTTTTCTTTTTGCTAGACTGGTTGTCCAGCATGTAGCAGACATCTTCCCCTGACCCCCTCAGTACCTGGGTTACAGGAATTTATAGCCAGGCCCATCTTTTTACATGATGCTAAGCATCAAACTCAGGTCCTCAAGCATGTACAACTAACACTCTTAACCCCCAAGCTATCTCCTTAGTCCCAGAATAGGTTTTTGAGCAGCCGAATAAATTCCAGTGTGATTAGAGCCAACGATCTACTTGGGTTGATGATTGCATGTTGTGGGTGTTGATGGAGAAATTTAAAAAGTGATGATAAAGGAGGCTGGGAGACAGGCAGGAATACGTGAGAAAAGCTCTTGGCTAGGCAAGAGGAAATGTTAACTTTCAGAGTGGTGGGTGATTTTTTAAAGGATTAGAAAACAGACTAACACAAAATTGAATGTATACAGTTTTTCCTTTCATTTTCTCTATGCAATTCTTCTAATATTTGAAGACAATCAGCACACCTCCTTTTCCTCATCCTTTAAGTGAAAGTGTTTCTAGAAATTTCATCAACATGACCACCTTTCCTGAGGGGGAAAATCTCTTTTCCAATATTATTCTGAAAGAACATAAAATAGAATAAAATGATCCAGATGGGATTATAAACAGCATATGTCATAGTTGAGTTTTTGACCTTTCTTTTCTGTTGGATATTGTTCTTTTTTATTAGAACAAATTAAAATTACCCTGACAGTTTTTTGCATTTTTAGATGATGGTAAGCAAAATAGACATTTTCCCCCTAAAATTGATGTGTGGCCAAGTCTCTCACATCATATATAAGTAAGATTTCATGGATTCCTATTGAATGTCATATTATTGGGTTCAGCACATCACATCATTCATACTTCTCAAGGTTGTTTTAAATCTTGGTTGTGTCATTTGAGACACTTGTCATCCATCTCAGTTCATGTCAGTTGCAAGTTTAATAAAGATGATTCCAACTAGCCACTTTTCTGTGGATCTTCCTATATAGGTTGGTAAGAGTAAATTTTCCTACCTTAATTTATTCAGGCAGATATAAATCTGTTAAAGTGTTTCCCAAATCACATTTCATTACAGATTCAAAAGAATATTATAAAGAACTTGGCCAATGTCTTGCTTAAATAAATAACTATGATTTCATTAATAATCTGCATATGGTCCAGTGTTGTACACCACTTTTGAATGGTTTTAAGGAAACCGCTCACTTTGATTCTTAGGACACACCTAATCCTTGTAACACTCTATTAAGAGAGCACACATATGGCAGAAGCATCCAGCTAGCTCTGTGTGCCCTGGTGCCTATAAACCTCCAGGACCTTCATGTCCCTCCCTCCCAGCCCAGTGGAAGCAGGCAGAGGTCTACACAGACCCTGGGACCCTAATGCAGTGGGTACTGGTAGTATGTACAGGTCTGTATGTACAGGAAGGCTGAAGGTAGGCCTTAGCATCTGTCACATGAGAGGAAACTCTAGCCAACATTACCAAGGCCCTGGCACCTTGCCCATCCTGTTGACCCACATGAGAGAATACCAGCCAGTGTGTTGTCATTTTCTAAGCTCCAGCCATAGTCACCAAAGTAATACAATAGGGTCATCTACAACTAAGTATAACCAGAGTGATTGAAATATGAAGTTAGCATTATAATCTTGAGGGAAGTGGCCACTAAGAGGTCCTCTAGGGGACAAACCAACCCCCCAACTGGTACTGAAAAGAAGGGGTTGATAAATATGGGTCAGATTCAAAAATAAATAATACCAAAAATATATGTTATTTCTCATATGTGCTTCCTAACTTAGTTAAAAATATTTCTATTTATTTATTTGAGAGAGAGACATAGACACACACACACACAGAGAGAGAGAGAGAGAGAGAGAGAGAGAGAGAGAGAGAGAGAGAGAGAGAGAGAGAGAGAGAGGCAGACAGAGAGGAAAAATGAGTACAGGCACACCAGGATCTCTTGCCACTGCTAAAAAACTCCAGATGCATGCACCACTTTGTGCATCTGGCTTGACATGGGCGCTAGGGTATTGAACCTGAGACATCAGGCTTTACCAAGCAAGCACCTTTAATCACGGATCCTCCTCTCCAGCCCGGCACCTAACTTTGAATGTTTGTATGTATCTGTCAACATAGTAAATTAAAATGTTTCTTCACAGCAAAGGAAAGTTTCAGCAGAATGAACCCAAAGCTTTCAGATTGGAAGAACATCTTTGCCAGCTATTCCTTTGACAAGTAGTTATATCTAGAATAAACTGATGCAGCCACTAACTATGAAAATCAATACAAAGGTTTTTCAAAAAGCTAAAAGTTGAACTACCATATGACCCAGAAATACCATTCCTGGGTATATACACAAATGACTTTATCTTACCACAAAGATACTTGCCTATCCATGTTCATTGCTGATCTCTTCACCATGGCTAAGAAATGGCATCTGCTTAAATGTCTATCAAGTGATGACTGGGTAATGAAAATGCTGTGCATATAATCAATGGAGTTTTACATAGCTGTAAAGAAAAATGAAGCTATAATTTTTTTCAGGAAATGGGTAGAATCGGAAAAAGAAATAAACCAAGTGATTTAAACCAAGCTCAGAAAGACAAAATTTGTATGTTCTCTCTCATAGGTGGAAGCACACTTTTAATGTTCATATGCATGTAAACAAGGGGGTGTGGGACCGAGACTAGGTTGTCATTTTAGATAGGAGACCATGATAAGGGAACTAGAGGAGGGGAGAGGACCAAAGGAAACTTGTAGCATAGTAAACAAGCAGAAAGGAGGCGAAGGTAAGAATGGGGTACACGTGGGGCAAATGAACGGGAAAAGAGGGCAGAAGTGAAATAAATTGACAAAAACCTGTATGAAAACACCATAATGAAACTTGATTATTTATAATCTAATTAAGAATTTAATTTAGGGGATTGAGAGACATCTCAGCATTTAAGACACTTGCCTAAAAAGCCTAGTGAGTGACCTGGGTGTTCAGCTACTCAGTGCCCATGTAAAACCAGATGCACAAAGTGGCACTATCTGGAATTTGTTTGCAGTGGACTAGAGACCCCGGCATGCCCATTCTCTCTGTCTCTGTCTCTCTGCCTCTCTTGGCCTGTGTGTGTGTGCATGTGTGTGGTGCATTATGCACATGTGTATGCAGATGCATCTGCCCATGCACACAGGAAGAAGAATATCAGGTGAATAACAGGAGATGAGAATATCAGGTGTCTTCTTCTATTGCTCACCCATGTTGTTCAGACAGAGTCTTTCACTCACTCCAGAGCTGCTGTTTTCTACCAGCCTGGAGGACCTTCAATCCCAGTTACTCTCTTGTCTGCCCTTGACAGGACTAGGATTGCAAGAATTCATGGCAAGGCTCAGTCATGATCATTGTTTTTATGTGGGTGCTGGTTATTGAATTCAGGTCCTCTCGGGCTCTCATGTTTCTACAGTAAGTGCTCTTACCCTCTGGGCCATCTCCCCAGATCCAACTCTTCTCTTTGGCAGGGTTTTCTGAGGCTTACTGAAGTGGTGTGTCCCATCATGACCCTTTTTCTACTGTATTGCAATCTATAGAGAACTCATTCCTACCTGTATCTTTCTCTTGTGTTTCAACAGCAATTTCTCCACTGGCAAAATAACATCAGTGCTACTTTGCTGTGAAACTTGAGTTGACACAGAAGATATTGTGTGTGTGTGTGTGTGTGTGTGTGTGTGTGTGTGTGTGTGTGTGTGTGTGTGTCTGGGTGCACATGGGTCAGAAGATAACCTCAGACTGCAGAGCACTCCTTCCACCTTGTTAAGACATCTCTTACTGTTTTTGCCTCTGTGAATGTCAGACTAGCTGGCCTGTGAGCTTCAGGATTCATCTGCCACATCTCCCATTTCTGTCAGCATGTTGGGATCACATACCGCCTATGTCTGACTTTAATTGGTTCTGGGGATCTGAACTCTGATCATAAGGATTGTGCAGCAAATGCCTTTAGCCACTGAGCTAATTCAACAGCCTGGGAGAAGGTACTTCAGCAGTGTCTAGTTGCTGCAAGCACACAGATGGTAGACCACTAGGCAAGAGCAGATTTTCAGCACAATATTGCCTTTCATTACTCAGTACTTGCCTTGAGTTTCCTGAGGCTCCCTCAGGCTAGTAGTCATCTTGTGACAGTTTCAGGAAGGCTCCATAAATGCCCTCCCCTTGAGTGGGAGGTGTCTAGCTAGAGCTCAAACCTAGGGACTAAAACTGATTGGTCAGGTATGAACCAACCACCTGTCCCTCTGCTCACCTGGGGCAGGAAATACTCACTGAACAGATAATTCTGTCTCTTTTTCCCTCACAAGGTCTAGCAGAAGGATGTAGGTGAGGGGCTGGATTTCTCTTCCACGTGAACCTTTCCTTCTCATGATCTTTTCTTTTCCTGCTTGTTTAGCTGAGCAGCATAGATTTTTGTCAAATCCTCTCCCATGTGTTTTCTCCACACTGGTGGCTGGAGAACTCTGTAACTTCTCATTCTCTTGTAAATTAAGTCTCCCACTATACCTTATCCTCTGGTGGTCTATAATTTTAATTCTTTTACTTTATGGACAAGAATTCTGGTGCTCCTTAAGTTCTGAGGTGCATTGGAATTTTGCTGGGTATTATCTAAATTCTAATCCCCAGCTCAGCCAGTTACAATGTTGCCTCTTTGAAAAACAATATTTGTTCTGTGATATGCAGAGATAATCACCTCCACTATTTACCTCACAAAGGATCAAATGCAACAATAGGAAAGGCCTGGATTCCAAAGATAAGATTTGGGTAGTGAGAGACTCTGACCATGGCCTTGGTACACAGAGTCCAGGCTCACACCTCCATTCATATTTAAGCACCATATACTTTTAAGGAAAATATTTTGGCAAATTATCACATCTGCACACAGAAAGTAAAGTTAAATTTATTTGCTTATTTATTAGTAAAATAAATCCTGGTCATTTATTAATCCAGTCAGACATCTTCACGCTATGTCAGCATTAAGATAGTTGTGAAATGGAAAAAAATACAGAATTTGCTTAAAATTATTATAGTCACAAATTTTTTTCATTTTCCTTAAAATTATTATAGTCACATATTTTTCCACTTGATTTCCTTTATTGCAGTTGAGTAAGCCAGTTGTTAAACTGTCAAAAATATGCCCTAAAATAGACAAGTGTTTTGTCTTAAGACATCTATAAATTAAATAGTAATTATGCCTTAAATCACATCTTTTTTATTCATTAATTAATTTTTTAAATTGTCCATAATAAGTTACATTATTTAATGGGCAAACAATAAGTTGTTATCCCCCATTCCCCAATACCCCTCTTCTCTATCCCCGATCAACTGGATATCCTCCTCCTTGGGTAGTCTGGATCAGTCATTGGGGCAGGGGACCATGGATAGCCTAGGAGACAGCCCGGTTCTGCCTGCCTTAGAGTGTTGCTACTGAGGGCAGCCATGACTTTGGTTAGACCATATCTTATTAAGAGAAAATATATTTTTCCTTTTTTGTTTTTGTTTTTGTTTTTCGAGGTAGGGTCTCACTCTAGCCCAGGCTGAACTGGAATTCTCTATGTACTCTCAGGGTGGCCTTGAACTCATGGTGATCCTCCTACCTCTGTCTCCTGAGTGCTGGGATTACAGGTATGGGCCAAGCTTTTTTTTTTGTTACTTTGTTTTGTTTTTCAACAGTGGGTTTATGTGGTAGTTTGAATGGATGTTCCCCAATAGATTCAGCAGTTTTATTGAAGCTTGTAACTTGAAGAGGCATCACTGTGGGCGAATCCTAGGATCCAGCCCTAAGGTGTTACTGGGGAGGATCTCCAATTCCAGGAGCCTAAGGTAATCACAGAGCAGTTTGAGCTCTGCCTGAGGTTCCCACTTCCTTTGAACATGCTTGGCTTCCTTTGAGTTTGCCTCTCTGGCTCACCTGGGATGGGAAATAGAAAATACCATCAGGAGTTTATATACACCAGGAGAAAACAAATTGCTCTCTTCTGCTTGGCTGGCCAACACAGACTGCTGAACCTCCAGATTTTGGAATACCCCTCTCCCCTCATCTCAGCCTCATGGATGAGAAGAAAGAAAGCCCCTGACCACCCACTCCCACATGGGCTTTCCATTTTTCTGTACTTTTTCCTTTTCTTCTCTTAAGATGTTTCTTGTGGGCTAAGCTCAGACCACATAGTGCTTCTATTCCGCATTCCTTGGTCCACAGACTCTCCCTTCCCTCTCCTAACATCTAAATAAATATAATAATTTAATAATGATCCTTCTCAGGCTGAGTTACCAATTCTTTGGTTAATTAAAGATAAGAACTCAGGGGTCAGGGTTTAAGAACTCTCAGCTCCTCTACCCAGTTTCATCGGGATGTGAAGCTGAACATTGACCCAAAACATTCATTCCACCTATTATAAAAACTGTTGCCCTGGTTCTGGCTTAGCCTAACTTGATGGATTAAGAATTTGGGAGAAATAATAATGCATAGAATATGATTGTGTGTAAACACACTACTGCTGTTATTACTTACTGCAGGTCTAATATGATTAGACACATAGGGTCAATTCAATCTACCAACCAAACTACTTACCCACCAAAATGTACCAGTGTAAGAAAACAGAGACCTTAACAGGATAATTCTTAAGATGTTTTAAGTCTTATTTTTTTCCCCTCAAGTCTCTAGTAAAAGCACCCTCAAATTGCCAATTCCAACCCTGGGTTGAATTCCTGAACTGAAGAGGCAGGAACCACAAGAATTCCCTTTCGTTTACAAATATCTTCTTTAAACATCTTAGGAATTAACCTGTTAAGGCCTCTCTTCTACTCTCTCCGCTTGCAAATAAATAAATAAAATATTTAAAAAATTCTTTCCACTGTAATGTCTCCTGGGTCCTGGAAGATGTGATGGAGGTGAGTCATCTCATGAAGGGTAATCGATGGGCCATCCTTTCTTATATTGATGGATCTTGGTTCTCTCTGTAGTAATCAAAGTAGACTTATAACACACCCACCGAGGCTCAGGCAACATTTCGGAAGAGAAGATTGTAAGAACCACAGGGTGGGAAGGAGTATCCTGAAGTACTACCCTCCCCCACACAGACTGACTAATGCATTCATGACCCCCCAAGGAACACCAATAACCCCACTGAGGAGGGCCCTCAATGCAATGGGGATGGGTTGAGGGCACAGAAGAGATAACCTGATGGGAATATGACCAACATCCAATAAGTTCATATGATAAAATTCATCATTCATAAAATTCTTTCCATTCATTGTTCTGCCTGCAATCTATACATTGCTGAGATTTCCTCTCTGTCTTGGCTTCAGTACCCCCTCTCAAGAAGACGGGCTGACCACCCAGACTAGGTTTACTCTCCAACCCAATATGTTTGCTTTCTCTCTCCTGTTCTTTTACATCAGGGCATATGCTCAATTTAAATTTATTTAGCATAATTTTCTTGCTTATTATCTATTTTTCCAACTGGGCTACAAGTCTCATGAATCCATTTCTGTTGTTTTCTGATGTGTAGTCACAACCAGTCTAACATCTGACTCAGAGCTAATTTAGAAAAATTAATGTATTCACATTCTCTTTCTGAGCTCTGGATTTGATAATATTTATCCATCTGTGGCTTTATGTTTTATTCTTGCAATGTTAAAAACACTTAGGAGGTGGTTAAAAAATTTAATTTCTTCATTCTAATTTTTAAATTTTCTCATCGTTATTCTTACATGTGCATTTCTTTTTAACATCACATTGATGATCACTTTTTTATGTTCTCTAAAAATTATATTGAGGTTTTTGACTGGTATGGAAAATGATGTATAAATTAATTTTTAGAGGAAGTTTTATCCTTCCAGTAGGCTGCCTTATCATTAGTATCACAGTATGTTCTTACTTTTATTCAAATATTCTTTTTACCTCTCAGTAACATTTTGTATATTTTTTAAAAGGTTCTAATTTAAAGTGCCTTATTTAAATGCACTTTATTTCGTAAGTTGCTGTGGGAAATTGATTTTTTAACAGTGATATCTCTAGGTTTTTTTGCTGATATATGACAGGATTTTTGAATATTTTCTTGGCTGTAGCTGCATAACTGAACTTTCCGGGTTTATTTTTAATATATTCTGTGGAAGTTTTGGAAGGGTTGGGTGACATATATGAAATAGCACAACATGTTTTACACATTGAAAATTCTTGGTTCTGACTGTCTTCCTCCCCTTGTCCTCCTCTTCCTTGTAATTATACATTTGATTCTTGTGTGTATAATGGACATTTTGTCTCTTGCTCATGATAATTCTTATATTTTGTTTCAAGTATTGTTATATTCGCTAGAACTTCAAAAGCTGTTATTCATTCATTCATTTTTTGAGATGGGGTTTCACACTGTAATCCAGGTTGTTCTGGAACTTACTGTGTAACCCAGACAGGCTTTGATCCTCCTGTCAGCCAAGTGTGAGAGGTTTTCTTGAGACTAGATCTTTAATTGTATCATATTTTTCTAAATCTTCATGATGTAATTTGTTTTCTGTATGTATTTCCTAATTCTCTCTTTTCCTTAAATTATACTTAATTATAGGGTAATAACTTTAATGTTTAATGACTTGGGTTCACAAGTAATTTATTTAGAATTTTTGCATATACCAAATAAGTAAAATGGAACTATAGTCTAGTTCCCTTTTGTCAATTTTAAGTGTTACTTTATGATTTTTGCCTCCCCTCTCTCTTTCTCTCTCTCTCTCCCCTCTCTCTCTCTCTCTCTCTGTGTGCTCACATGAGTGAGTGTAGTACACCCATGTGGAGATCAATCTAGCTGGCCTGAAAGCTTCTGAGAAATTCTCCCCTCTCTACCTCCCTTTTTGCTTTAGAAGTGGTGGGATTATGGACATCCACCATAGCTTCTGGCATATATGTGGGTTCCGGGGAATCAAACCCAAGTCTTCACATTTACACAGCAGTACTTTATCCACTGCGCCATCTCCCCAGTGGTTAATTTTAGAGTAATATTAGCTTCATAAAATAGATGGAGAAAATCTCTGTTTCAGTAACCTGAAGTCTCCCCAACTCCAGTTTCTCCTAAATGTCAGCTATTTAAGAACTTTATTCCATTATTTCCTTTCATTGATTCTAACATGTGATTTTTCTTAAACTGTATCATCATTCATACACAAGTGAGAAATAAGGACCATGCTGGCAGACTTTTAAACTGCAACTGAAAGAAATCTTGTAATTTAGCTCTCTAAAGACATAGGTTTTAAATTCTATTACTCTCTGCATGTATATGTAAAAGAAATGTAAGGTTTTCCGAAACTTTCCCTATAATCAGAGCTCTACTCTTCTGAATCTCTTTCAGAGCCTAAGTCATCTTTATACTTCCATGGAGCAGGTTAGGAGACAATCCACTGCTATTCCAGGTCGTGCTTTCCCCAGAACCCAAACCATTCTGGGAGGTGTGATGACAATGCTCTGGCCACGGACATAGCAAGTCACATGAATCCTGGCTTCAGAGGTATAAAAGCTGAGAAAGTTGGCCTGGAGAGATGGCTTAGCAGTTAAGACCTTTGTCTGCAAAGCAGAAGGACTGAAGTTCAATTCCCTAGTATCCACATAAAGCCAGATGCACAAGGTGGTGCATGTGTCTGGAGTTTGCTTGCAGTGGCTGGAGGCCCTGGCGTGTCCATCCTCTCTCTCTCTCTCTCTCTGTCTGCCTCTTTCTCTATCTCTCACTCTCTCTCAAGTAAATATATATATATATATATATATATATATTGGTTTTTCGAGGTAGGGTCTCGCTCTAGCCCAGGCTGACCTGGAATTCACTCTGTAGTCTCAGGCTGGCCTCAAACTCACGGCGATCCTCCTACCTCTACCTCCCGAGTGCTGGGATTAAAGGCGTGAGCCACCACGCCCGGCTAACAAAATATTTTTTTAAAAGCTGAGAAAGTTAATTCATTGGTGACAATGAAACATGGCAGCTGATCTCTCTCTTTGTTTCACCCTCCATACCCAGACCAGCAGGCAGTACTGATAATCTCACCCAAACCACTTCTATACAGCCTGTTCATTATGTCTCCTCATTTCTGTCCATTCCCACAGCCACCCCATTAGCTTATACCACCTTGGGCTTTCACATGACCCTCATAGTGGTGTCCCCATGTCCCCTTGTCTTCTGAGGGTCCTGTCTTCACATGGTATGACATGTTTTCTCAAACTCCATATTGTGACCTTGAGTCACTGCATATTTTATTCCCTCCCAAATGCCATATGCCTTTGACTCAGATGTGCCAAGCTGTTTCCAGCTCTTGAATATACTGTTCCTTTATGTTCCTGACATCAGCAGCATAAACTCATCCTGAAGTGTCAGCATGAATGTCATTGCCTTATAGACATCTTCCCAAACTCTCTCTAACTTGTACCCTGTTCTTGTTACAGTCTGTTTCTAAAAGCATCCACTCCAAGAATAGGTTATGGATGATAGTTCTCATCCTGTACCTCCCTGGGAAAGTCAATGTCAATTGGACATTGACCTTTACCCTCCAGGGTGTCTCCAGTTTCATCATCTGTAGCAGGGTCTTCTTAGCAAGGGCTCATCTAAAACTTATTGTCTGGTATGTGGACTGTCTAAACTGTGGGGTGCATGTATAGCCTCTGCCTCAGCATATAGTTTTGTTCCTTGCCTTTTGGGTTAGAGAAATTCCTCACACCAGAATCTCAACTTTGTCCATCCTCTTGTTCAGTCCATGGATTATGTAACCAGGGATGGATCCTGAATCTAGGATCATCCATGGCATTGGCTGATTCATACTGATTGAAACATCTTGAATTGGCTGGAGTAAGAGATGGAGAGGCAGAGTGCTCAGGTAGAAATGTGAACTGAGGAGATGTTAGCCCACAAGGCACTGGCAGATAGCAGGCTGGGAGAGTTGGCAGGGGGTCTGCAGGAGAAGTGGAAGAGAACACATATTTCTGAAGATGAGAGAGAGATGGGGCATACCTAACTGACACAAAGACATGACCACCATTATGGTGATTAATGCTTCTATCTCTTTGACATACAAGCCTTGAGCACACCCAGGTCATACAGCAGTCTGGTGCTACAACTGGGTGTGGTATGTGTCTATGTGTGTGACGCCCTGCTTCTCCCTCTGTCCCAAACTCCATGCTCTGGAGATCCATGTGCACGACCAGATGGCTTCAGCATCAGTAGATACCCAGCCAACATCTGGATTGTGCTGTCAGAATGAGTCCACAGAGTCCCCAAACCAGGGATTCTGTTGTCTGATTGATGTCTAGGACAGGAGAGTTATTTTCTCCTGGAATTGTTCCTCCTAACTAAGAGTATTCTACCCACAGAACCTGGCCTGTTTTGGACACCCTTGTTTGGAGAGCAAACTGCAGATAGAGGCCTCTCCTAGCCCAGTCTGCACTTGAACTTACTTGGAGAGTCAGTGAGGGCAGGGCCAGGGCTCTGGAGCCCATGAAGTAGCCTCTCAGAGGATCCTGAGCAGGGCTCTCAGAAGATACCCACCTAGCCCGGCATGCCTTTAATCCCAGCCTTGGCAGGCGGAGGTAGAAGGATGGTGGTGAGTTTGAGGCCACCCTGAGATTACATACTGAATTCCAGGTTAGCCTGGGCTAAAGCAGATCCTACCTTGAAAAAAACCACACCCACCATCCAAACAAAAAACAAACAAGAAGACACTTAGTGCTCCTCGGCCCACCATGTGGGCAATGCCTTCATCACAGGCAGCCAAGCTACTATTTGTGACTGATTCTTTTCATGACGTCAACTATTCTGATTCATCCTGAGATGAGAAGTAATTCCCCAGGTTCCAAAAGCAGATGGACACTGATCAAAGCCTGGCTTTTGTTTAACATTTATTTGTTTCATGAACTTGTTTTTAGATTTCATCTTCTTATGTGCTACTATGAATTACTTCAAGGACATGTTGGAAGAGCGTCTAGGGAGACTTAAGAAGTGATTTCAGTTTTGTCCCAGCCCCCACATATCCTGAAGTCTTTCCCTCACAGTGTCTGCCAAAGCTGTGTCCTCTAGGAACCAAGGGGAGAGGTCACAATTCTTTCCTTTCATCTAACCAACTTGGAGCCATTTTGAAATTGTGTGCACATTTTTAAGCAGATACCATTTATTAGGAAAGCAGTCACATTCTGTTTTAAAGTTTCTCTTTTCTGTTTAGTACATAAGAAGCCAAACACAATTTGTTTTGTGATGTAAATGTTGATTTTATAGAGGGTGGTGGAGGACAGTAGAAGCTCCAAAATGTGTATAGTGTGGAGACAAACTATATACCCATCATAGATTGATTCCCCCAGTACCCACATAAAGCCAGATGCACCAAGTTGCACATGTGTCTGGAGTTTGTTTGCAGTGGTTTAGAGACCCTATAAAACTCTCTCTCTCCCCTTGAAAATAAAAAATTAAAACCCCACAATATCTTATTTTTGAGTGATTGAAAAAGAAATGATGTTGACCTCCACATGCATGCACAGACATGTGAACATGCACCCCACACACTTATGCCTATATATATGTGAGCACACACCACATCCAGGTATAAGCACATACACATACTCCAAGAAAAAAAATCTTCAAGTTAGGAAGGAAACTGCATATGGCTTAGTCCACCTGAGGACAACATTAAACCTTGTCAATAAGAAGTATTTCAAGAAAAGAGGTGAAGAATAATTTCCCTATTTAGTAATGTCATGTGAAAAAATTTTTTCTTAAGGAAAAATAATCCCTTTCCTGATTTGAACACACATCTATTCACCCAAGATCGAGCACAGGTTGACAGACCAAAGCATGACTCTACCTAAGCACATTTTGGTGATCTAATGAGTTTATTGGGGTTACTTGCAGAGCAGGGTGAGGGGTTGCTGACACCAGGGTGGGGTACTCAAAGGCAGCTGCATCACCCCAAAGCCCACCCCAGCATAGGTGACTCACTGAAGCTGTAGCTTTGGCAGCTCAGCTGGTTGGAGAGGCTTCCCCAGACCCCCAACCCCACCCGTAGTCGGTGTTCCCTACTCCTACAACTTTGACAAGTGGTTAAATTTCATCATTTAACTTTCAACTCTCAGATTTCATGACTCCCTCTCCCCTTCAGAAGGAAATGTTTCAATTCGGAGTAATAATTTGCTATACAACTGGCATGGTTGTGAGACTGTGTGTGTGTGTGTGTGTGTGTGTGTGTGTGTATTGGATTTAAGCAAGAAACATACTAATATGGTCTTTTGAGCTACTGGATGTGAGGAGGGGCACCATGCACAGTGCCCTTGGGCAGTTTGTACTGGCAAAGACACTCTTCTCTGTATTGTCTTTGGAACAGGAAGAACAGAGTTCCTGGGTCCACATGCTTGCAGAGCCTTATGCTGGTGGCCCCTTGGAGGACCCAGATGCCCCTGAGCTATTCTCTGAGGAGTCCAGGAAAAGCCTCTTTTGCTGGTGCTTCTAAAAATTCTTGTTTTCTAATATTTAGTGAAATATGATAGCTGTCAATTTATGTTATTTTCTATGTCATTTCCTGCTGGACACTCAAAGATAACAGCACTCCAACACTTCAGCATCCCTCTGGGCTAAAGAGATGGACATTTGGATGTGACAGAGACTTCAGGACACAGTCTTGTCTGGAATAGCTGTGGCCTGAGGGCTGTTCCTGGGGGTGTTGAATAGTTAGCTGGCTCCAGAACATTCAGAATGGCATGCAGGTGTGGCCTTCCACGAGGGGCCCCAGGCTTTGGGACCAGCTGCTGTGGGTGTCTGCTATCTGCTCTGCAGAAAGCTGCGGTGCCTCTGGATACTCTGCCCCTTTGGCGTCTTAAATCAGTCAGGCTGTGGTGAGACCAGAGCAGAGAAATTTCCCAGCATAACTTGTGGCAGTGGAAAGGAGACAATTGTGGCAGTAGTTTTTAGAAAAAGAACACCTGGAAATCACGACAGGAAATCCATGAAGCTGAGCAGGCCAGTCATAATTAAGAGAGACTTTCCCCCCTTTATCTGTTTCTCAGACTATCTCAAACATCTTTCTGAGAACAAATGGGCCTGTGTGTAATAAAATCTGACAGGCCATTAATACATAGAGTGTGATATGTAGCAGTTGGCAGTTCCCTTTATCCCAAAGGATTTTCATTGTACAGCCTGGCTCCTTCCACCACACAGCGCGCCTCCTGCCTAACCTTGAGGGCAGGAGAGATGCTGAACCCATTATGCCTAGTGTGTGTGGAAGATTGGCTGAGGAACGAGGCGACTTGTGTTCCTTACATGAAAAAGTCACCCAGTGCTGCCTGGAGCCACTTCCCTTGTCCCTAGGGAAGTGGGGCCTGGACACCATGAAGCCCTGGGGTTGGAATTTCTCTATGTGACACTGATGAGTCACAATGCTGGTCAATCTTCTGTGCCTGGGGATCAGGGCCTTTCTGCCTCTCCTGTGTGCTGACAGCAGGAGGCATGACTTATCTGGAGTAACGGACCACTGGAATGCTGTACAGTTGGGAAAAACATAGGTTCTGAGAGACACTCTCGTCCGTATTGTCTTTGGAACATGAAGAACAGAGTTCCTGGGTCCACATGCTTGCAGATCCTTATGCTGGTGGCCCCTAGGAGGACCCAGATGTCCCTGAGCTATTCTCTGAGGAGTCCAGGAAAAGCCTCTTTTGCTGGTGCTTCTGAAAAATCTCGTTTTCTAATGTTTAGTGAACTATGATGATATCTGCCAATTTCCTTTATTTCCTGTGTTATTTCCAGCTGGACACTCAAAGTTTGATTTACATTTTGGCATTACTCATAACTGATATTTTAATAAATGTATAGGTGTGTAGCCTAGCTCCTGTTAAATATAACGTGCATGTGTTTCCAACTGCAAATTTGGGATGATAGAGGTTAGGGACTATGTCTTATTTTTATTTATGCTCTTTACAACAGTGAGTGCTCAGGAAGTAACCACTGAATTATTTTGAAGCTAGATTTATAATCCTCATGGCACTGAAGGGACTGATAATGCTAACAGTTTTCTTCATAGACCACTCTACAAAGATTAAATTTCCCATATTGCCTGCAGTTCTGATACTGCATGCCTTTTGTTATTTATCTCTCATACTTCTCCGTTATGATGGATATTTCCCCTCAAAACTATAAGCCAAAATAAACCCTTTCTTTCCATAAACCACTTCTGGTCAGCTATTTTTCTGTGAAAGTAACTGACACTTTCTATTTATATTTTGGGTTCTTTATGCAACAGGAGGTGGGCCACATTCTTGGAATCACTGTTTGCAACACATTTAACATGTGTCTGGATTTACTCCAGCCAATGACATCCAGAGTTCTACTTCTCACTCTCCCTTCTCTGGCCTGAAGATCCTTCAGGCTTTCTAGGCCCAGATAGTAAAGTTGAACTTCCTGCGTGTCAGTATTGCCACCAGCACATACGTTTACCTGCTCACATAGCTGTGTCCTCAACTTACTGTCATGATCCACCCACTCCACTCCAGAAAGTCAGGTGGAGCACTTCTGTGTGAGGATGTTGTCATCCAGCTGAGGGGTGTATCAACCCTGGATACCCCACCAGCCCTATGAAACTGTTGTGGCATCTCACATCTGTGACCCACCCCCCAGCACCTGCTGTAGACAGCTCAGGCTGTTGGGATGAACCTCCAAACCAGGCACAGTTTATGTGAGGAAGAAGGGATTTATTTGAAGCTACAGATGCACTTAGAGAGAGAACAAAGCATGATCACTCAAACAGCCAAACAGCAGAAACTCCAAACAGAGCTCAGACTGCTGTCTGGATGCCCATAGCTGGAATTCCAGATCACCCCCAGAAACACCTTAGGGCTGGGCTCTAGGATCCACCCAAGGTGACACCATCTTTAAGTTATGAGATTTAACACAACTCTTGAATCTATTGAGGAACATCCATTCAAACTCTCAGAGCACCCATACCCTCTTCCTAATTGGCCTCACCTCTGTCTCCATAGCCTTTGCAATTGCTACCTCCTCACTCTGGGAGCTCCTCAGACCCAGAGCCTCCTGGCTGGCTTCCTCTAATCAGTCACTTCTCAGGAGTCATTTTTTTCCAGGAGCCCTCCCTGATCTATGGCCTGAAGTTCTCTCTCTTCCAACCTGCCTGTTCCTATTATGTCATCTAGCACTGATTTCTATTACTTCGTGGAAATAAAAATTAGCTTCACTTGATTGCTCACTTCTTTGCTCTCTGTCTACAGTCATCAAAACAGCTGCCTTATGACTGGCTCATGGCAAGATCTCCGACAACTAGCAGTGAGTTTTACATTTGTTTATATTTGTTGAACCAATAAATGAGTGAAAAATGAATGAGACAGCATCAGCCTGGAGTCACAGGTGTCTACTTTTACTGTGAGCTAGTATTACAGTCTTCAGAGAGTCTTTTAGCATCACTGGGTTTCAAATTTTATTTCTGTTAAGTGGGGTCATGCATTCTTACCTGGTAAACAATAGGCATGTTCGAAAAATGGGAGCTCTGATTAATGATTGCATGCATGCATGTTGTATATGGTATGTATATGTGTGTGTACAGTGTTACAGGTAAACCAAGGCATGGGTAAACTGAAGCATGACACAACAATATAGATAAAAAGGAGAGTCTTTACTAAAAAAGAACCATCAGCCAGGACCATACTGTGCCGCCTGATTAGGCTTTTGGCAATGAGTGGTTCTGAGCACAATCTCCAGCATGTTTTAAAGGCAAAACCCCATGAATCATTCTTATGTTGTAACATATAATGTTTCCTAGCAAGACATGCAATATAACAAGTGTGAAGGCACAGGTACAAAGTCAGCATGACTTGTTCACCATGGTGGTCACCATGGTGTCTCTAGCAGGATCCCTCCATTCTGATTCTTTCTTCTTTTTAATCACCAACCATATCCACTTTTGTGTACTGCCTTGAACTTCTAAAGTCCCAACCAGGAAAAGGCCTGCACCTTTTAACCAGAAAAAGGGGGTTCCTCTTTTGTTACAATGGAGGGGGAAATGCAGGCTTGGGTTTAAGATAGCTATTTTATTATAGTCAACCTATCTTATTATAGTCAGCCCATGTTACAAGTATGGTTTATGTGGTGTGTCTATGTGCATGCATGTATAGAGTATGTGGTATGTATATGTGTGTGACTGTATGGTGTAAGTGGTGTGTATATGTGTGTGCATGTTTGGAGGCCAGAGGTTGACATAGCCTGACTTCCTTAGGCACTCTCCACCTCATTCACTGAGCCTGAGAACAAGCTAGCTAGCTAGCCAGCTTGTTCTGGGCTTCACTTGTCTCTGCTTCTCAAGATTATAGGTAGGTAGACAGACCTCTCTGAATTTATGGGATGCTAGGGATTTGAATCAGTTCCTCATACTTGTGTGGCTAGTGCTTTACTGTCTGTGCCCTCTCTCCACCCCTGAAAAGGCTACTTGGTGCCATTTCAGCGCTGGAGACTGGAGCCCAAAACCTTGTACCTGCTAGGTACTCATGCATGCACAAAGCTGCATCTCCAGCCCCAAACATGGAATGTTATTAGAATGGTTATATGCTGTCATTGGGGCCAGCATGGGATTCAATTAGCATAGTCCACACTGGATGGATATATATGTATTTTAAGTTAGCAATTATAGCATATAAATCTCTTATTTCTCAAAAACGCTCTCCTATAGTGCTGAGTGCATGGTCTTGGACATGCCAAAATTTTAGGTTCTACTATATTTATTTTTCTTTACTTTTACAGCATATAATTAATTGATTGATTCTATGAGCTAAAAAACAATTTAAAAACAAAACAAATACATCACTAAGTTTACAGTTTTCCAGAGGTTGTATTAGACAAAGTGCAGTGATGAAAACCAGAAAACAAAACAAAACAAAAAAAAACCCAAAGGAAGGTTCTTGTTCTCACAAATATCACAGATGCTAGTGGGGGCAGCCATCAAAGAAAGACCATCTCATGACAGAAGAGAAGCTGAAGGTAGGTGTGAGAGGAGTAAAGGAGAGATAGAGCTGGGCAGGAAAGAGAGGTGGCAGTCAGAAGTTTATCTTACAGGGCACAGAGGGGTAAGGGTGACTTGATGTCATCTAATAAGAGTATGAAGGTTCCTAACTGAAGGGTATTATAATCCAAATCCATCATCCCCTCCCTAGCTTCCAACAGGTTAGTGATCATGTCAAAGGAGCTTATGCAAAATTTTTCTTAAAGACCTAATTTTGTGGGAACTCAGCTCCTGGTGCAGTCATGGTTGACGTTAACAGTCGTTCCAAGTAAAGTAAGTATTTCTATTTTCTATCTGGGGGGGGGAAGGGATATGAGATCCTCAGATGTTGTCTCAGTGGGCCTGCTCTTCCCTCAGATTTGCAGGCACAAATCCCTGTTTCCATATCCACATTTTCTCTGGCTTGATCAGATATAACTGCTGCTTTGATTCTTTGTGCAGGATTCAGCCTTCTCTAGATTTAGAGTTTATGCACCACAGAGTAGAATTTCTGTATCTGAAAACTCAAAACACAGCTTTACTAAGAACAAATATCCAAAGAGATGTAAACCTTCTTTGAATAATAATGCTTTATTCACATCAACATCAGATTATGGCCGCTTTAACCAATAATTACCGCTCATATTACTTTAATTTCATCTCCAAAATGTTTGGCACTAAAAACAGCTTGGAAGTTTCTGGAATATTCATCACTAGCATTTGCAGTATGCTGGTGTACTCGAAGAATAAGGACAGTGATTCTGGCTTCCTGAAGGCCTGTCCCCAGAAATGCAGTGAGTTGCCTGCCCGAGGAGGTGTTTTCTGCAGTGAGTTTGTACGTGTCCCTATGAACTCAGCTCTGCATGGCTCATTTACCAGGAAATTGAAATAACTTCTTTTCCTTCACGATTCCGCTTTCCTCCTGGTGTTTTGCACAGTCTATGGAGGAAAAGGAGCCGGTTCTGAAAATAAGATTAAGCCATTTAATGGCAAAGGAACACATTAACAAGAAGTCCTTGTGAAGAATGGTGCAGTAAGCAAATGCCCGCTGGGCTTTTGCATGAGGACAGACAGAATAACTAATTCAACTCTGAATAGATCAAGACATATTGTAACACCAAATGGTTCCAAATGCCAGGCAACTTTGCTAATGTTTCCATAATCCTTAAAACCAGGAGAATTCTACACATTTTTTATTAGCAAAGTAAAGGCCAACAGTACTGATGGGTATTTCCATGGCCGGAAAGTGGGATTACAAATTGTCTTCCCAGGGAGAAAGTAAAGGAGATGAGTTTCAGCTCCCAGCTGAAGATTTGCATTTAGGCATAGATACACTTGTGTTTAGGAAGCTGCCAATTCAAACAACATTTATCCAGCTCAAGGCTACACATTAGGCCAATTGTTAAGGCTGTGTTGCTGAATGGAAAACTGTCCTGTCCTTGCCTTGGAGAAAGATAAAAAAGCAGTGGAAATAAACAAGAGGTAATGACCCATGTTACACTCTAGAATGTCCTGGACTTGGTGGACACACCAATGAGGAAGAAAGGGATTTTGTTTTCCTGAGTGGAAAACATTGGCCTGATCTTCTAAGATTGAGCACCTGTCTAGCTGGACTTGAAAATCATTTAAGACAGAGTAAATGACTTGAATATATGTGTAATAGGCAGGTACACCTTTGAACGTGGGTGGTTCATGGAGGAGTGATGTGCATCCAAGGTGGTGATTATAGCCATAGGTTAGAGATAACCTTCTTATCTAGCCCATGGGTTCCAATGCTGCCACAGGATGCTGGGCTCCTATGAAGGAAGCAGCAGAAGGAGTGCAGGGGGGGGGCAGGGAGGATGGGGAGATAATTGGTAAGGAGGGGCAGGGGAGCTCCTCTCTACATGAGCAATTATCATCAGAATAAAAAGCTTTCTGTTTCTACTGAACAATTCTGGCAAAGACTTGCACAATGAACTGTCATTTGAAGACATGATTCCATTGCTGAAAAAGCCACTGATTTAGGGAAACAGTCCTTCTAGATCTGGACTAAATGAATAAGAAGGGCTTTGTCTATGATGTGGTTATCGTTTGCTCTAATACACAAGAAGAGGGAATTTTTAAGCATCTATCCTGACACTTGAAGTAAGAAATCTGTAACTAAGGACTTAGAACAGTTCCAATTCTCCATGACGGTCATAATCACAGGAAGCTCCATTTAGCTAAGATTGACCTCTTTGCTAGTCTTATATTTCAGGCAGCACAGTTGAAGTGCAGATAATAAGAACAGAATGAGCATGATGATTCTAGATATTTCATAGAAGCAGATTAATTTTCTGGCATTTCTCATTGGCTCCCCTGCCCTACAGATAGATCACTGAGTATTTAAACAATAAACCTGAGCAGATGTGGGAATCTGTACTTAATTGTGCCAGATGCAAGAGTGATGCTTGGATACAGTTGGCTTGGGCTCAGATTAATGTGTAGAGTTGGATGCATAGTGGCAGAGTAGCGATCTGAGGCACAGGAGCTGGGTTTACAGAGGTGGCTGTATGGCTGATTCTGCTCTGTGTGAATGCAGTGAGCTCTAACAGGCAGCTTGTGGTGGAGATCACCATGCATGGAGGTTCCAATGCCTGCCTCCGGAGGATACTCTAAGCCTTAACAGTAAAACGAAACAAAAACTAAAAACAAAAACAAAACAAAAACACAGAGCTTCACTCTGCATGGCTTATTGTAAATCTTTTTAAAAATTTATTTATTTGTAAGGAGAGAGAGAAAGAGAGGGAGAGGAGAGAGAGAGAGAGAGAGAGAGAGAGAGAGAGAGAGAGAGAGAGGGAGGGAGGGAGAAAGAGCTTGAGAGAGAATGGGCATGTCAGGGCCTCTACTGCTGCAAACAAACTCCAAATGCATGCACCACTCTGTGTAGCTGGTTTTATGTAGGTCCTCGAAATTTGAACCCAGGTCTTAAGGTTCTGCAGGCAAGTACCTTTACCACTGAGCAATCTGTCCATCCCCCTTATTGTAAATCTCTATCTTATCAATGATTACTGTGCCCCAGGAAAAATAGGCAGAATGAAATAAAGTAAATAAAGTATAAGGTATTTCTGATTGATTAACAAATAGGGATATGAGGAAGAGTTTATTATGCCCTTGGGTTAAGCAGTTATCTCTCATTATAACAAAATACTTGAGAAAGGCTTCTCAGAAAAAGAATCTATTTAGCTTGGTTTTTAAAGTTCAAGGGCAAGATTGGCTTAGTCCTATCGAGGCACCTGGATGATGGTAATAGCAGACAGCAATGGCAGGAATATGTTTTTGAGGGGCAAGTCTCATCTCCAGACAGAGATCAAGAAAGATTCCCCTTTTAGGGCAATCCTCTCATGAGAGCTCCAAGGTTCAAAGGAAAAGCATCAAAGCCAACAATATTTAAACCATAGCAATCCTTTAGAGCCACACCGTGCATGATTCTATTACTTTTTCAGTGACTACTTGGTCCTGTTTCATATGTGAAGAGGAGACTTCCCTGCCACAGTGGTTCTGGCCTGGCCATGCAACTTGCTCTGGAATGAGAACAATGGATATGATAGGCAATGTATAAGGGATGTGCTCATGGGGTTTTGTTAAGCATTGAGACTCCTTTGTATGAGAAGAGTATGGCCAAGTTATCCCCCTTTCCTAGTTCTGGTTCTCAGAACTCTTCTACTATGTCCCAAGGGTATGCTGATACAAGTGGTGTGATGGTTAGGTTTTGTTGTCAACTTGATCTTTTTAATTATCTTGGGTAGGTTTCTGAGGTTGTTTACAGGAAGGCAGCCTCTCAGCAAGGGGCAGGATGTAAAGAAGCTCAAAGAAGCTGGAAGTAAACATCCTTTCCTGTGTGGGCAGTGCAGAAAGGAAATTCCAGAGACTCAGGAAGCCAATAAGTCTGGGGAAGGGTTGTAAGACCCCACCCTATGGCTATATAGGGGGGAAGAAACTCTCTCCTTGGCCTTCCTGTCTGTTTGCTGTTCTGTGTGGTGTTGGTGATGGGTTTTTCCCTCTGGTGGGACCTGTGAAAGGTGAGCAGCCTCTTATGCATTCTGGAACTTCCCCTGTATCTATAGCTACAAATAAATCCTTTCCTCCCATAAACTGTGCCTGGTTTAGAGATTCATCCCAGCAGCATGTGGCTGACTGTGACAAGTGGGTAGAAGTATTTTACCCTGGGAAATATTAATGACATAGGTAGAACACACCTGTGCCCTGCCTGTACCATGAACTCTGACCTGCAGCCAAAATGAAAAACTCCAAGTGAGAGGTAATCATTTGTTGTAAACCATGATATTTGGGTGGTGCTTGTTTGGTGGAAAATGCTAGCACACCCGAGTCATCCTCTATGATGTCAACCAGGAATGTCTAGCACAGGGATGCCCCAAGACAAGGATTGTAGGCTCTGAAAATTCGTAGCTGGGCTTATCAAACTTTTAGTCATCTCCAAGCATGGAGCAAATCTGTGAGTCTGCTGGTTGAGAGACTTCTTAGCTCATTTTAAAAGTCAACACTTCTACTAATCAAATCAAACACTAAAATATGAAAATTCACATGTTAGGGAAACTATTATTTCCCAAGGTTAAAACACTTTCACCCACTTGTATCAGCATACACTTGGGACATAGAAGATGAGTGCTAGTATTGAAATTTCTATACCTAAAATAAAGATGCAATATCTTAGCTCTTGATTGAGTTTATAAACATTTTAAAGGTTTTATCCTTAAAGACAAGATTTTAAAGGTCAGATTTTCATACCTATATCATCTGTCATATGTCTCTGGGATTGTGGTACCTGTGTGTGTGTGTGTGTGTGTGTGTGTGTGTGTGTGTGTGTGTGTGTGTGTGTGCATGTGTATAGATGTGCCTCTGGCTGTTTCCCATGCAAATGCTAGACTAGCTAGCCTGTGAGCTTGCAGATTCTCTGGTTTTTGTCTCTTATTTCTACCGGCATGTTGGGCCTACACTACTGTGTCCAAGTTTATGTGGGTGCTGGGCATCTGATTTCTAGACACCAGGCTTGTGCAATAAGCACTTTGAACCACTGGAGCCATCTCCCCAGCCTCTACATTAACTTTTCTGTTTTAATTCCTCCTCCTCTTCTATTTCTTCTTCTGCTTTCTTTTCCCCTCCCCCTTCCTCATCTCCTTCTTACTCTTTAGAGACAAAGTTTTACTATTTTAGTCTAGGCTTTTCTTTGAACTTAAGACCCTCTATTTCAGTCTCTCAAATTCTGGGATTACAGATATTTGCCATGTCTGTTCTTTTCTTATATAAAAACTCAGTATTATTTTAATATGACTTGCTGGGTGTTTAAAGAAACAGGATCACGCTGCCTTTATGTTTGTTAGAGCCAGTGACTAGAACATTCATTCTGCTGCATCTGAAATCAAAGATTTTGCTCAGGAGTGGATTAAGAACCTTCCTCAATGATGATGGGAGATAATTTTGCTAAAACATCTTTTTATATTTATTCCATCAATTTCTCATTTATGTTTATGTTTGGAAGCAGCTACATATCTCATATTCTTTAAGAATGCATCTAAAAGGTACCTCTGGCAAAAGACATGGATCAATATTATGGTATGTTCTAGCATCTCTTAAAGACAGAGCATACTCAGCATAGAGCATCTTCTTCCTGCATGATGTCATACCCAATCAATGGAAAACCAAGTGACAGGTGCTTTCTTACCTCTTCTGATGAAAAAATTTTTCTGATTGATTTTAAGTTTATTTTTAAATAAGATAATGAAGGAGGGGGAATCAAGCTCAAAAGATAGTAACAATTATTTTGGGAAGATAGCAACCAAAATTAAAAGCACAAGCTATGTGTCCAGATGTAAAAGGCATTAAGGGATAAACTATAAGTTCAAGGGATGGGGGACATACCAAACACAAGATACAGTATGTCCAAATGACTTAAAATTATTGGGCTACTTATGAATTGAGCTGTGAAGAAGCTCAATAAAAAAGTATAGGGAAGAGAAAAAAAAACTCCTAAGAGTCCAAAATAAAATCACCACACTATTCTATTGCTAGCTGATAACTATTTGAGTTATCTAATTGTTAGGAATTTAGGCATTTCTTTCCAGCAATTACATGAGAGTTTCATGTCAATTACTTATGTGACTGTTTCATGTAGACAAGTAAATAGCTTGGTATAGGAAGAAAACAGGATCATAGGAACCAGCTTTTGAAGGCAATTGTTTAAAAGACTTATTCTTATAATGCTGGAGGAAATTTAAGGAAGCAGAGATCATTGCATGCGTAACACATAGCTTGTGGAACCAGTGATCAGTGCACAATCTGTGCTTAAATTCCGCTAATCATTCTCCATCCCGGAGTGCATGCTAATGAGGTCCTGCTGGCATGGAGGCCTCTTGGGCTGATCTTTGAGAATAGAAAGTTAGCATAGCTTCTGAACTAGAGAAGATCATCTCACATGTTGCCCATTTTAATTGTCTTTTTAAACACCCATGTAGCACCCATGTGAAGACACAGATCGACTTTGCTGCTGATGTGTACTTTAGACACAGGTACACCAATTCAACAGCTTGTCCCAAGGGAATACTATGGCTTGCCATACTGCAATAAAGCTATTCAAAATACCTCATAATAAATTCATATGTATGGGTATGTGTGTGCAAAATGATTTCAGATCCATTCACTCTGCTTATCTTTACACCTGGCCTTCTTTAACATTCATTCAATAAACATAGACTGCATTTTTCATGAGGAAGTTGCAGTATTGATTGATATAAGTGACATAAAATGTTTTACTTGCTTGGTTAAGAACATAGTACTGAAATCAAAGAAATCTTAGTAATTTTAGAAGCCACAAAGCTATGGCAGAGAAATCCAAGATAATCTCTTAAACTCAAATAGCAAGTCCATGGTATAAATTGAGTTAAAATTTTGAATTCTGACTGTGTGTACTCATTAACATGGCTTTGTTTTAAAGTCACCAGCCTTCAAATGCCAAGTGCATATTTTTGAGGTTATAATTTGGGCAAATTATTAAAGAGCAAAAGACAAAATAAATCTAAAAAAAGCACAACATTTTTGTTGGTATACTTCTAGGAGGCAAAGGCCAAATCAAGGATGTATGAGCGAGGAGCTACTTGTTCCTCTGGTTAGAAGGAGCAGGGCTGGGTCCACACCAGAGATCTTTAATGAAGAATTATGACTGTGAATATAGCCAAGATATCAGAGTGTAGCCAGAGGGAACAGTACCCTCTGAGCACCTTGCTCCTTCATGAAATAGGAAGAGCTTAGGTTATGTATTTGAGTGCTGGGTCAACCCTGACTGTTTGACATCTTAGGGAAGTTTCTTAATTTCTGTGAGCTTGTTTTATGCACTCTTTCTTTGACAGCTGCACTAGATAGGAGAAAGGGGCAGAAAGCAAAACAAACAAGAGATTTGATGATGTGGCATGTTGAATGCAAGGATGCAAGAAGGAATCTAGAGCCCAGTAGAACTTGGGGGCAGTTTGGAACTTCATGAACCACTGATAAAGGGAACAATGTCATTTACCCAGTGTATCAGTTACCTTCTCATTGCTGAGATGAAATACCCAACAAGAAGCAGCTTATGGAAGAAAAGGGTTTATTTTGGCTAACATTTTTATTTCTAGGGAAAATCCATCATAGCCAAGAGAGCATAGAAGGAACAATTAGCCAGTCAAACTTTCACATCAGCAGAAATAAGTAGAAAGTGCAAGAGTACTGAGAACAGCTGGATGTCAATACTGCGAAGCCTGTCCCCCATTGGCACACTTCATCTCGCAAGGCTCTACTTCCTAAAGGTTCCAAAACCTTCCTGAATATCACCACCACTCCCATTGGTGAGATGGTGGTGAGCATAGCTGCCTTCCAAATAGCAGCACCAATTGGGGATCAAATATTTAATCACACAAGTCTATAGGAGACATCCCACCTCCAATCTACCACACCTGAAAATTCACAGAGTTAAGGACCCATGTGCTTTCAAACAATCTTGGCTCGTCTAGAATAGAAATCATAGTGCTATAGTTTAGACCTAGAATGTTCCCAGAAGTTCATACATTAAAGGATTTGTTCTCAGTTATTTTTATTACATTAGAAGATGGTAGAAACTCAAAGTAAGGCTTAGTTTGAGGCTGTTGTAGGTCTTTGGAGCATATCCTAGAAATGATAGACTTAGGACTCTTCCGATGCTCTTGCTTATCAGCTACCATGAGGTGAGCAACTTGCTCCATCCTGAGTTTCTGCCATGTGTTACCTCACCACAGGCCCAAAGCCAAGAGGCTCAGCAGACATGGTCTGGAGCCTCCAAAACTATGAGACAAAACAAGTCTTTTCTATTTTTAATTAATTACCTGAGGTATTTGTGAAAGAATGCAAGCTGATTGTAGCAGTTACCTTCTCATTGCTGGCACAAAGCACCTTATGGAAGGAAAGGGTTTATTTCCTGCTTCCAGTTTCAAGGGTTGTTTTTTTTTTTAAGGTATAGTGGGAGACTTTATTTAAGGGAACATGGGAGTTACAGAGTTCTCCAGCCACCAGTGTGGGGAGAAAAATGTGGAGAGTTTAACAGAACTTACGCTGTTCAGCTAAACAAACAGAAGAAGAAAAGATAAACAGAGGGCTCCCATCATGAGAAGGAGAGGTTCATGTGGGGAAAATCAGGGTTGTTTTTATCATGACAGGGAAAGCATGGCAGGAGCAGACAGCTGAGTGCCACTTCTTCACATCAGCAGGGAGGAAGCAGCAAGAGTGAGTGAGTCAAGTAAGTGGGGCTGGACTGCATCACTCCAATGACCCAGGGACAAGCTTTCTTCAGCAAGGTTCCATTTCCCAAAGATTCCAGGACTTTCTCAAACAACTCTACCAACGGATTTCTTATTCAAGCTCTTGAGTCTGGGGGACATTTTGCATTCAAGCCAGATATACATAAGCAATAAAAAAGAGGGAACAGAGGACACTGGCAGGTATGTACACAAATTCTGATATGAAGCTCAAGATTTCTTTTTCCTTCCTTTCTTCCCTTTCTTTCTTTCTTTCTTTCTTTCTTTCTTTCTTTCTTTCTTTCTTTCTTTCTTTCTTTCTTTCTTTCTGTCTTTCTTTCTTTCTTTCCTCTTTCTTTTCTTTTTTGAATACCTGTGGAAGATTTATGCTACTTTAACAGCATGTTTCTAAATCACTCATGCATGGACAAAAATATGTAATGCCTGATAGTAAGAAAATGAATTGAGTTCTATCTCCAGTCAGAGAGGCTTTTTGATGGTTTTTCACTTTTGTGCTTTTTATGTGGAATGTGATTTGATCATGAGAGAAAGAAGCCTATGAAACTTAGGCACTGAAACCTAGCTGTTATTCTATTCTGCTATGAATTTTTGAGCTCTCACCCAACCTCAATTTTTTTATGAAATCCATCATTGGACTGCACAATTCAAAGAATCTGAGGTCCCATGGAAAACAAATTGTGAGCATTTCATCAGAGTGCTTCTCCTGAGACTCTGAGCCATGTTGGCTGGGAGTTGGGGGGGGCAGGTGTGTCTTTTTCCCACTTTGTTCATAGTGTCTAGCTATTATAAAAATGATTCTGATCCCTTGTGGTTTTCTTTGTGCTATTTCCCCAAACAACTTTCAATTTGATCTTCTCAGTTTTCTGTAGATATTCTTACTACACACTGTTGCTTTATTTCTGGCTATTAGTGGACTTCTGGTGATATTTCCATATACCTCCTCAGTCTTCTGAGTGTCTTTTTTAATCCTCCCTCTCAGAAGTCTCTTCAGAGATACCTTATTTACAGGTGATATGATAAGCAAAAGACTTAATTCTTTCTGCTAAAAACACAGAAACACTTTACATCTCACCTTTCTTAGAATGTTTACTTCATAAAATTTATAACTGGAAAATCTATCTCTGTTTTTCAACTATATGCATATCTTGGTGGAAAGACTCTAAGAGACATACTGGGGGAGAATATCCGGAGGCATTGCCCCCCTTAACAACAACAACAACAACACACACACACATACACATACACACACACAACTGGCTAGTGCTTGTACAATTCATAACCCCCTATCCCACGGACTGATCCAACAATCCCACTGAGGAGAGCCCTCACCGGGACAGGGAGGAAGGAAATGTGGGTACACCATTATAAAACTTGCTCATAAAATGTATCTAATTATTAACAATAAATAAGTAAAAAATTAAATAGCTAAGTAATACACTTAATTTAAGGGTGCAGGATTTTTGTTTTCAAGGATTCTGGGGCCATCTTTTGTATCTTGAATGTTAATAGACATAGCAGAATCCCCACTTTCCAGTCTCTGGGAGCATAGGACATTATTGTCTTCACTCTTGAATTATCTCCTACCATAACAACACAAGAAGTTTACCTTTCCTTGAATAAAACAGCTACTACAGAGTCATTCAAGCTACATGGTGGGTGTGGGAAGAGATTCAGTGACAAGTTGAGCCATGGTTTCCTCTTCCTTGAGAGCTAGTTACTATCTGTCCTTAGAACAGCTCTTTAAGTCAGCATCTCATTGCTGGGACAAAATACCTGGCAAAAATCAGTGTGAGGGAGCAAAGGCTTATTTCAGTTTACAGTTCTAGGTTCCATCATGACAGGGAAGGCATGGTGGTAGGCACTTGAGGTATAATTCACATTCAGTCCATAGTGATGAAGCAGAGAGGGAGGAATGCTAGTTCTCACCTGCCTTTCTGCTTTTTATACAGGCCTGGACCCGAGCTCATGGGTCTGTGTTGGTGTGACTCAATTAGAGTGGGACTTCCCACCTCATTTAACCTAATCAAGATAAATCCTCACCCTCACAGACTTAGAGAGGCTAACCTAATCTACATAATCCCTCACAACGCAAGTGATTCTAGATCTTATCAAATTGACAATCACTATAAACCATCACAACACGACTGTATCTGCCTAGCTTTGTGAAGGGTGAAGCTTCCTTCTGTCTTTATAATCTCTCAGAAGATTGTTTGCAGTGTATACCACATGGTGATTTCACAATAAAATTGTTTTCTTCCTTTCTACCTTGAGGGGAGGTTTTTATGGGTCGGAGAAGAAATTTTGATTTGGTAATAGCTCCTGGGTAGCTTGTACATATGTCTCTAGCCATCAGCAGCATCCCGGCTACTCTTTACTTCCTGCATGATAGAGAGCATTTTATATACTTGATTAAATTCTTACAACTCATTGAAGAGCATTTCTATAAAACCACCTCTAAGCTCTGAGCTCCCCGTGAGGGAGGGCTGAGGAGGTGGGATTGCAAACCAAAAAAAGGTGAACGGAGTAGCCACACTTTGATTCTAGACTCCAACCACATGCACTGTGCAAGATGCCCATTTTATACAGAGCCTAACAAAGGTGGCCTCTGCCCAAGCTCAGATTTACTTAACACCACGGTCAGGTGGGAGGTTATACAGCATGTTGATTTCTAGATCACTGGAAATATAGTCCCAGAAGCCCACTGGGCAGCCATCTGGCTGGTGAAGAACCAAACAGAATCCATCTTGAAGTTAGAAGCTATTTTGTATCAAAGTTGTGTTTGATTTGACCATACCTTGAACTTGCCTGGAATTTCTGCAACTGTGCTCTACCCCTTCCAAGAATTTTTCTCCTACCTGACTAGTCTATCACTCTTCCTGGAATTTATGTTACTCCTCTCCTTGACCATGATAAGACCCATGCCATCAGGGAAAAATGCCAATTTTTAATTAACTTTGTATTCTGCTTGCTAACCCCCTTGTTGGAAACTCCCCAAGTTTTTATCTATAAAAACATCACTTTTTCTTTTGCTGGCTGCTGGTCTCTTAAGCCCTGCTTTTGGGTGAGAGAGCCGCTGACCAGCTCCTGTGTGCACAAATATAGCTTGCTTTAATTTGGCCTAAATTTGAGTCTGTGGTCTTTTCTTGGCGTTCGTGGGTTCAATACTGATTTCCACACTTTTGAGCCTGCCCAGGCCTCTCTTACATCACCATCACTGTTGAGGAAACAGAGACATAAATGTGAGATCATTGGCCTTAAACTGCTTAGTTCTAAATGACAAAGCCAGGATGCCAGACCTTGGTATGCTGTTGATAGGCCTGTGCTGTCCTTCATTGGATGCTATTGACTCTCCTACAGAATTGCTGCTGGAGCAATATTCTGGACATATCGGTGAAGGTTACACCTACTTACTAGAGGTGGATGTTGGGAGGTTGGGATGAAGTGTCTATGAGAAAAGGTCATAGGAAAGATGCTGCAGATGTGGAAAAGCTGTGTTTATTCTAGAAGGGAGACAAAAGAAGGGGAGAATGGCATAGGTTTAAAAAGAAATTCTTTTTTCATTTTCATTTTTATTGCTCACAGTAGAATAAGGATGAGCAGAGTATGGCTGTGCATACAAGTAAGCCTGCAGTGCAAGGGAAGCAGGTCAGGATACTGGAAGTTGGAGTCTTTAATCCAGAGTGAGAAGTACCCAGGACAGGTATGAAGGGCACAGCAGATGGAGAACACCTGTGAATGACAGGTAGTGAAGGATGGAACAGGTGGGGTGGGCCTGGGTGAGGTGTGGAATCTGCAGATCTAACAAGATCCCAAATTCCAAAAGTTAAACACAAGCAGCCTTTTTACTTAGCAGAAGTTAAATTAATTAGTAAGCAAGATAGTTTCAGATCCTAGGGAAAGAAGTATTAAAAAAAAAAAGAAAGAAAAAAGAAGTATTGTGACTTAACCATGGAAAGTAAAACCTTTGCACTAGCTCTTGAGGGTGTGATCCAGGAAATCCCTAAGAACTGCCTTTGCTATGTCATTCCTGATATGTACTGAGATCCTTACTGGATGTGGAAAGAATCAATCGGTGATGATTTGTGGAATACCAGAGCAGAAACACTCTGAACACAAGCATTGATTCCAGTTCTTTTTTTTTGTAGACAGTTCTTTTATTACATACCAGACAAGTATTAATCAGATTAGAATGATTATGCTCTCTCAAATAGGAAATATATTTCTATTTCTTCCAAAAGGTACTCGAGTGGTATTTTAAAATTGGTTTGGGGGCAAAGTAAAAGACACCATTGGAAGATGATTCTTCAAAACTAGTAGTGATGCTCAGGTTATGGTAACAAGGCTGTACACCATTCATCCTAATAGTCCAGTTCTTAATTCACAGTGAAGATGCTGAGACTCAGGGCTACCCTGAAAGGCCCTGTCCCACAGTCACTCCTGAGGACGAGGTTCCTGCTCAGCCACTTTCTGTGGCCTGTGTGCAGAGGAGTTTATATAAACTATAGATTTGTCTTATCTTTGTCATTTCAACCCCATAAAAAGTATTAACATGTTTATTTTGTATTTATACACCCTAAAATTTCAAATTGCCAATTTCAAAGTGTTTAAATACATAGCAACACTCTTGATTTTATTCTAAATTTTTGCCTCCCCATATAAAATAATTCTTTGTTCTTTTGATTGAAAAAAAAGCTGAGGTATTTCAGTATCAAATAGAAAAATTACATGTGGTATCCCACATCCAACAAAATCCCTGCTGGTCTTTCCTTCCCTTGAATTTAGCCACTTAGTTTCCATCCTAGGGGAATGGTACAGTATTCCTACAACTTCTTAGGCTCCAGACATTTTACTAACAGTTCTTTGTGGTCATGGACTCATGCTAGTACCTAAAAAAATTTCCTTGGTATTTGCAATTTGAAGATTCTAGAGAAAGGGTTTTAAAGTCACAGCACAAAATCTCCACCAGAATATAAAATAGAGTAAGATGCTCACATGTATAGTGAGCTGGAGTGCAGTATTTGCAATCAGGGCACGCAACATCTTTGGGTTGACTAATGTGGAGCCCCAGCAGTTGACATGAGATTATTTCCTTTTATGTGAGGCCCTGTGATGAAATACTAAAGACTCTGTATGCACTGGAGAGGTTAGACTGACGATTTGCCTAAGGAAAATGAACAAACAACAAGAGGATCCCTTGATGATAATTGCTCAAGATGTTATGGAGATTGCTAATAGTTCCACAAGCACAAAGAGATGATAATATCCTAACTATCAGAGGAGAAAAGCAGACTTGGAAATTAGCTTAGGTTTTAGTCTTCTGTCAGTTTCTAGCTAAGCATAAATGGTGTAGCTATTCCAGCCCTTCAGATCGTCCCTCAACTTCTATCCAGGTGCAGCAGTTTTAATCCTAGGAGAGAAATCAAGGTTACTGACTAAGTGAGGATTTTCTTATTTAAAAACTCTTTTATCCCTGATGTTTATTTCATGACCATTGATCAACTATTTGCAAGATTATATTGAGAAAGAGCGGAAGTGCTTGAAATTTAATTGAGGTTAGTTTGCAACACCATTTCATTTTCGGGATGTTTCTAGCTTAACCTTGTCTCCTTACAGGTCAAGATGATAGGAGTTTGTTAATAGCTGCTGTGTGGATAATAAATCCACAAACGATGTGAGATGATTTATTCCTACTAGGTTTTCAGCACATCAAGGACAGAGACCATCATTACTACTGTATTTTTTGTAACTGTTCCTGGCATAGGTACTCAGTCAATTTCTCTCAGATTACAAACCTTTGGAGAATTTCCAAGGGAACAAATTATACTTCTATCAGTTTCTATTTCCCTGAGAATACCCATGTGTCGCATAATTATAAGAATCTAAGTAGATACTATCTTTTCCCATTACCTGTGTTAAATTTGATAAAGAGGTCTTTATTCAAAAGGGTTGTTCAATTGTTATGATAAATCATGTCCAAATCTCAGTGGGCTAACACATCGGAAGTTTATTTCTTCCTCAGGAAGCTAGACCACGGGAGTGTGTGACAAGTAGTTTTTACTTTGGTCAGAAGCGATCCAAGCATCTGCCTCCTGTGGCTTTCTAACCTGCTGAATCTGCTGTGTTGACTTCAGATAAGAAAAGAAGACAGAGAGTACTTAGTCTGGATCAAGTTTAGGAGAAGGAACCATGACATTTTCCCACATTCTTTGAGCCAAAAATTCAGGTGGCGACAACTTGTCTGTCATGAAAACTGGGGCATGGACGTGCAAGTGACCTGGGCTTTTCAGGACAAAAAGAAAGATGGTCTTGTGATACATAAAATTATCTACTGTTGGTCAACTCTTTTAGACACTGGAGATAAACTTCAGTCTTTTAATTTCCACAGAACTCACTCACATCTTACCAATGGAATACGCCACTCCAGATTACTAATAGACACAGCAACAGGACCAATCAGCATCACTGAAGACTGGTTCTTCAAGCCATGTGTAGGGCCTTTCTCCCACATCCATCATACGGTGATATGAGGGTTAATATAATTGTAACAAAACTTTGACTAAGAAGAGAAAACTAAGGAGCAAAGACGAGTTTCTAATCTATAATCAGTCTATAGCTAGTCTGATACCTTCTGTTCTCTGAGGGTGGGGGTATGCTGTCTTAAATTTTATTTCATGTCCCCTGTCTCTTGTCTACTATGTTGACACTCAAGCTTCTAGTTAGGCTGGCATACATGAGTCCCCACAGGAAGAATAGTTTACAGAAGTCCTCAAGCCTGACTTGTGTTATGGCTTCCCTGGTGACATGTCTTTCAGTGTCTTAGAAACTTGAGGTTGCTTAAAATAATTGATTCTGGTGACATATTTTATCAGGCCTTTGCTGTAAAACCAAGATTTTTTTTTTGTTTACCCGTTAAGTGCTACCTGATCTTTGTGGCTCAGGGTCAATATACAGAGTTCTTTCTCTTAGCAGGTGGTTTCTAATTGGTGGACTCTTTCTTTGATCTCGGCTAGAAAGCATTGCTATTGCTTCTTTCTTTCTTTCCTGGATCCCTGCTAGTGTCACCTGGACAGTGGCCATCCCAGAAGTGATCTCTCATGATGCAGTTATTAGGAAGTAGAAACTTAGCAAGGGCATGCACTTATCTCCTAATCCTGTAGGGGCCAGATTCATACAACTTTGTGTGGCCCAGGGACTTCCTTAAAACCATGCAGGACTTCTGAATTGGAGGCTCTTCTACCATGTGGCTCTGCCATTTTATAGGATCTCAGGGCTCCAGATGGGACTGTCCCCTGTCCTTAGGATGAAGCATGATGATGAGGGGGGAGTCGGTCATAGGAGCCTGTGTGTGAATGTTAAATATCAATGGTCACCTGACTCCAAGGACAATCAAAATAGTCATCTAGGGCTGGAGAGATGGCTCAGCGGATAAGGCACTCGCCTCCAGTGCCTAAGGCCCTGGGTTCAGTTCTGCAGGACCCACATAAGCCAGACCCACAGGGTGGTGGCCCTGGTGCGCTCTCTCTCTCTCTCTCTCTCTCTCTCTCTCTCTCTCTCTCTGTGTATCTCTGCTTGAAAAATGAATAAATAAAATATTTAAAAAAAATAGTCATCTAACTATATGTCAGGTGAGTACAAGATAGCAAACATGTAGTGAACACATAGGAAACTCAGTCATGGTTGCAAAAAAGTTCATAATTAGCCATGCATGCTGACATAGCTGGTTACAAGTATATCTGAAGACAAGGCATTAGAAAAAGAGTCAACTACACTTAGACGAGACCAAATAAGCAGGGGAGATAGTCATGAGAGAAATTCCTCAGGGAGTTTCTTAAAACTGAATAAAAAGGGAAGAGAAATCAATCTCTCTCTCTCTCTCTCTCTCTCTCTCTCTCTCTCTCTCTCTCTCTGTGTGTGTGTGTGTGTGTGTGTTTGCTCCTGTTGAAGGCCCCACACAGAGCCCTTTATGAGGCTTGGAAAAGGAGGTGGAGGGAGTCTTCTAAAGAAGCTTAGAATAGTGCTGGCTGATTTTCCCAAGAGTTGATTCCACAAGCCATACATTAATGCCACCCAGCTTTGTTCCTCTCCTGCAGGGCTGAAGGCGACTCCTCCTGGCTCATTATTCTTTAAAAATAGCTCAGGGGAGGTGGGAGGAAATCACAACTTACCTGGCATCCTTCTCAGAGAACTGTGGGTAGATGGCCAGGACCCTGTGGACTATATTATGCCACGTCTCAGAGAAATTCTGGCTCCATGAGCAGGAGATTTCTGCCGAACTGTGCAAAGTACTCTGTAGACATTCAAGATCCTCTAGTGCAGTTTGACATATTTTTAAATGAAAGGGGTAATGTCTTACTTTTTTCAGAGGTACAGTGATACAAGAGATACAATACTGTCACCCTCCTTATGCTCAATTTTCCTACCAAACTGACTAATGCCCATTTCATTTTGGCAAGAAAGAGAAGAAAAAGATAAGTGTCCTTTGGGATGGAGATATGGCTCAGCAGTTATAGTGCTTGCTTGCAAAGCCTGCCAGCTTGGACTCAATTTCTCAGTACTCATGAAAAAGCCAGACACACAAAGTGGTGCATGCATTTGGAGTTCCTTTGCAGTGGCAAGAGGCTCTGGCATACCCATTCTCTCTCCTCTCTCTTTTCCCTTGCAAATAGACAAATAATACTTTTGAAAGTAATGAGAAGTGCCCTTTAGTCTGCACTTAGTAACTTAAAGTTATTAATCCATAAATAGACGTGTTTCTATGTACACATCTACATACTGAATCACTTATACTATCATACATTTATCAGTGTAGAATTTTTTTCCATTCTTTCTTTTATATTTTTAGCATATCTCAGCATCACTCTGGGAAGCAGAAGCAAAAGCCCGTGGAAAGATGGACACTCCATTTCCTTATTGTCATGGTGATGGAAGCAAGATGGTACCAGGACACAAAGAGACAGTTTGCATCCAGGACTTGTGGGCTCCCTGTGCCCTCACCCACAGGCTTTGATCACTCCATCTGCTGCCTGTTACCTCTTTCAGGTTCACTTCACTGCCTGGAGCCCTTCCTTCCTATCTTAGCTACAAGATGAATAGAGTCACCCATAGTTCACTGAGGCTTAACTAGCCCAGAGTGCCATCTTTCAAAAGTCTGTGACAGCTGTTTGGAGCATCCATAGCTGGAGTAAGACCTCCTCAAGCAGAAGTTGGGGCTTCTGCAGGACAGTTGTCACAGGGTTCCTTGCACTTAGAGTGTTGTTACATCAAGGTAGTTGTGAGCTGTTCAAAGATACAGAGTTGGAGGGACAGCCCAGGTGACCACTAAAAGAGAGGCTGCTTGGGGGACACCTCCCCACTCAAGGCATCCAGGAACTAGGGAGGACTGACATCCATGAATTGGATATATACCAGCCTTGCCAGAAGAGCTTAGTACCTTTGAGAGAGAAAAAATAAACATTCAAGGTGTTTGCCACAAAGACCGATGATTACCCCTAACCTCAACATTCTCAGTGGTATTTAGAAGTACTTAGCTTCTAGACAAACGGTCTAGGTCCCTTGGATCTCAGTCCTGTGTCCCCTTTCTGCTTGCCTCAAAGGCTGACATTTTCAGTTGTCTTTTTTACTACTGAGTAGTCTCATATAGTCCCGTGGCTGTAATGCCATCTACTTACACATATGTATACACACAGGCAAACACACACACACACACCACAGCTCACTGGTCCCATGACATGCCCTTCCTTTCCAGACATTAGGGTGCTGACTTAGCATCTGTGAGTTGACATGTCTACATGTTGAAACCAGAAAGTACAATGTATCCTCTACTATTGCCTCCTCCAGGACCTTACCTTTTTTACTTCCACTGCCTCAGAAAATTTTGCCATCATTAATGCAATTTTCACACTTCAAACTTTATTTTTCTTGTTCAACATATTTAAGCTCCAGCAAATTCTGGTGGAATCACCTTCAAAACATATTATGAAACTTATTTCTCTCATCACCTCCACAGCAAACATCCCAGCTCAAGACATGATTATCTCTCAGAAGAACTCCACAGATTCTGTGCTTTAGGCAAGGTTAGGTCCTCTGTCTCAACCCATTCAAAATACACGCATTGAGGTCCTAACACCCAGTACCTCAGAATGTGGCAGTGTTTAAAGTTAGACCCTTTAAAGGAAAGATTAATTGTCCATAAGGTCAATTGTGAATTAATCCAATATAACTAGTAGTGTCCTTAGAAGTGTTGGTAAGCTTTGGCAATACACACAAAAGGAAGACCATGCATGTGAAGACCATGGAGGAACACAGCCAACCAAGGACAGAGATCTCAGGAGAGTAACCCTGCCAACATCTAGATCTCAAACTTCTAGTATCTAAAATTAACAGGTATGTGATGGTTAAATATGCACTGCTTGGCTGCAGCAGAAGCTCTAAAAAGTGGCACAACCTACCACCAATAAGGCAAGCTGGTGGGAACCAAGGAAGGTGCTGTTTGAGGTGGACTGAGCTCCTGCTTGCTCAGAGAAGTCCAGGCTAGATTTCTGTCTCCCCTCAGTGAGACATGCTATGAGGGTGTAAATTATCCAATCACACATACCCTGCTCTCCTCTATCTGCTTGTTCCCAATCTTGCCCTCTACACAGAATTTGAAAGCAAGAATCTGATCTTACTTTGCTGAAAAATCTGCACTGGTCTTTATCACACATGGAAGAAAAGTATCAAGCCAATGGGGACTCACTCTGGCATGGACCTTTGACTTCCTCTAGAATCGCTCACTCCTCAGCTTTGGGCTCTGAGGTGTTTCTAGAAGGGCTGGCCTTTGGTGAATACAAAGGACGGCCCACGGAGGAGGATATCCAGCTGACTTGGGATGGGGAGGGGGGGCAATGAGGAATTGGGGATAACAACTCATTGTTGGCCCACTAAACAATGTAGCTCATTATGGCCAATAAAAATATTTTTATTTATTTATTTGCAAGCAGAGAGAAAGAGAGAGAGAGAGAGAGAGAGAGAGAGAGAGAGCATCAACCACTGAGCAATCTCTCCAGCCCAATATTAATTGTTCTGAGTGGATTTTAAGAGATCCAAGACAATCCCTCCTGACCGGAGCTCAACCTCTAATACGTAAGTGGTCAAGGTGCTCAAAATTCTAGTAACCTGATTGGAAGGAAGTGGGTCTGTCCTTCAGGAACTGAGAACAATACTCATGGAACTATGTACTGGGAAGTGGGAAAGACCTGTTCATAGTAAACTTGATAAGACAAATACAAGGCCTTTTGGACTTGTGGGTGCAGACAGTAGCGGCAGTCAATTCAATATGAAGGCTCTTAATTATAGGGTTGACTTTGTGGAGAATGGTGAGTGGAAGTCTCTTACTTGCAGGTATGTGTGTGTTGTCTCCATGTGTGTACAGATGTTTGTATGCTTGTGGGTTCACATGAGCATATGCAGTTATTTAAAAAGTATACTTATCACCTCATCATCTATAGGTCATAGCTGCTTTCACATGGCTGACTATGGTAGCAATTCTCTAGGTTGAAGGGAAACTTCAGGGATGGTGGTGAGCACGAAGCTGGCATTATGTAACCCTCCGACCCCCTCCCCTCTGCAGCTGAGTTCTGAAATAGCGTTCGCAGGAGTGGGTGGTGAAACTGTCTAATAGTTCGTTGCTGGAGGAGATTGATGCACATTCATTTCTTTTTCACCAAATTATCTCGGAAAAGAAGTAACTATAGACCTAAAATTTAGCTGAATGTCAAGGTGACTCCTATACAAAGCAGATATGTGGCTTTGGGGAAACAGGCTAGAGTCACCTCACTTCTCACCTAAGGTAAAAGCACGCATGTACCCAAGTGACCTGTCCTCTGGCATAGTTCTGCCGGATAGAGCAGACGTTAACATTTTCAGGATCTTTCCATTCTGCGTGGACTTATTCTTCTAATGACTTACTTGTAAACATGGGGAATCATATTAAACAAACTAGATTACTCGTGAGCAAGAAGAAAAAGGCTGGGAATAATGAGCTCACCAGATGCAAGAGCCAGAGTCCGTGCATGAAGTGTTAACACACACACACACACACACACACACACACACACACACACACACACACACATCTACATTTGCATTCTGGACCTTAGATCACATCAGTCTAAATGTCCATAAGTATCTAGCTACTCCATAAAGTCTTCTCTTTAAGAACAACAAATTCCAAACAAACAGCACTAAAACAAAAACCCCACAAATCCCTAATTTATACTGTACAAGCAACAGTACTGAAAGTTTTAAATAAGAAGCTACCAAAAATGAAGTGTGAAAACACCAAACTTGATAATGCCTTTATTTCCCCAAATATCAGCATAAAATTTGAAGAACTCATGTTATGCATCCCACTGGGTGACCTGTTCACAAACCCCAGCTTACACTTTCTGGGGTTAGGAGAGATTCAACTCTCAATCTGTCTTTGTATGTGTGTGTTCCCAGAGCTTATTTTGTTTTTACAATCTTAAAACCCTTGAATTGTTTCCTACTACTTCTTAGATCAAATTTAGGCCAAATCAGCTCCCAGTATTCTTGGAGACAACTGTGTATTTTGTGTCCTCCACAACTGAAATGTCAAGAACATGATTCTTAATACACGATTCTTATTTCCTGTTGAGTATCATTGTATGGAATTTTCTGTCAATTGTATTGGTCTTCCTGTGTACTGAGCATAGATCTGTGTGATTCGGTAAAAGATACTTAAATGTTTTTCTTAGACCCTTTTTTTTATTCTTTAGGGATTGATTCTTGATAGTGACTTTATCAAGTGTTCCTTGTGCGTCAAAAATATAGCACTTCAAATGCAGTAAGGGGAACTTACAGAGGTTTAGGGGATGGGTTTTGAAAGTGAATTCAGTCAACAGACACCGAAGAGTGCATAATCCTTCTGATTTCTTTAATTTCCAGAATAACATTTTTTTAAGTCCTGGGTGATTTCTTATTTAATTTTCATTTGCATTCATGCTATTGCTTCAGAGAATAATATAGACCTTACTTTTGTTCCAAACTAATTTCCCCATTTTGTTATCATCCTTAGACTGTAGAGTGTATTGGGCCATTATATGAAAAATGACAAAAGAAATGGGAAAGGCGAGTCAGAAGGCAATGAAAAGTTATTTGATCATTGACTGCTTTTCATTCTGACACCTGAATAGAGCAGAGGGAAAAAATTGAAGGACTGCATTCATTCTGGAAAGGACTTAGGGAGAGTAATTGTCTTTTTTCACGAATTTTTTGTTACTTTTATCCTTCTGGTATTACTAGGAGATGTTTCGTGTGTGATTATCAGAAGTGGTAAGGTACAGGACAATGACAGGAAACTCATTTCATAATTATCCTTTGTAAAGTATCTCTTTGGCTCACTTGAACTAGAAGAATGAGCAGATTTCATAAAGACTGAATTCTTCCCTGCCTTAAAAAATGCTGTTTTGTCCTCATGTTCCTTTTGTCACATCTTGAGACTTTGAACAGAAAGTTTCAAGTTGTATATGTAACTATCTAAAGTAGAAATAGAGCAAAACAAAGGTTCCAAGTGTGTTCATTATGCTCACAGAAAACTCAGTTGTTAATGAAAGCTGCTGATTTGGTATTCAGTGTGTGGGATTGGACACAAGGTTGAGAGTCTCTGAGAGCACAACTGGACATTTTTGTATTTAGTTTTAAAATATGCTTTCCAATACTCATTTACTAAAATGTTTTTGTTGGGTGCTTCCATCATTTCCGGCATAGTTCTTTATAGAACAACACAATAAAGTCTGCATTTCAACTCAGTGTTGAATCTGATGGTGAATATGCAGCATCCATGGATCTAGAGGGGAGTCAGGAGCTCTGGGAATTCAGATAGAGTATATTACTAAAACCAGTTGTCACCAGGCAGAGGCAGGCAGGATGGGTATTATGGGAGGCATGGGAACTTTCTTAAGATGTGAAAAGAAGGAGATAAAGCTCAAGAACTGAGGGGTGGATCTGAATGAACAAAGACCATGGTCTTCCTCTGTTCTGTGTCTATGCACTGAAACGTGGACCGATGCTGGTGAATGGGGCTGAGGAAGAAGCAGATGTCTGACTGGCCTTCTGTCCCATATGAAGGAATCCGGGGATATGCTTTTTATAAGGGATGGTGTTACTCACTTTAGAGACTCCTGAGACAGGAAAAATAGCCCAGAGTTGAGAGACAGCAGAAAGTAGACTGACATGAACCACAGAGAATGAGCAAGAGAGAGAGGTTTGCAAAAGAAACACAGAAGCAGAGGAAGAACTGGTTGAGAGAAGCAGGGATTCAAGAGAAGGCAGATGGAGATGGGGGTCCAGAGAAGACAGCGGAAAGAAATCATGATAAATAAATTGTAGACATATATGAGATTGTCATTAAATTAAAAAAAGAGAGATTTAATTTATTTTAGGGCCACTGATGGGACTGTGGAAGGTGGGTTATGACATTATGTTTGGGCATTATGTTCTGGAGGCTCCAAGGTATCAGGCAACATGTGGCTGGCTGCAAATGCCTGAAGTCCAGGGAGATTTGGGTTAGAAATAAAAGCTCACGAATCATCAGCAGTTCAGGGCAGTTTCTATGACCCGTGATTGGCCAAATGACTTTTTCTACCCTATTGCTTTCCTCATCTCATGTAAATGGAAGCAAGACCTTTCTAGAATGATCAGTGCTATGGAAAAAATGAACAAGAAATCATGCAGTTGGAACTATAAATATAAATATACCCACTTTTCCTCTTACTAAACTTACAATTGGCTGCAGACACCAATTCCTCTCTGGGCATCACCAGGTGGGCAGACCCTCAAGTGTCCTGGGGGAAAAGTGGTTATGACACGTATCACCAGAGGTCAACAACCTGGACAATCTGAAAGATAATCTGAATTCCTTCTCTCCTGAGTAGCTCTTTATAATCAATGTTTTTATCACAGCTGTGCAGCTTTCCTAGGTATATGCCAGGCTTTTTAGAGAGAGCTGTCCTGGAGGAGAGCTACCTCCACCACCCTTTTCCGAGCCACAACAGAATGACAGCTAAAATCAATGGCTCAGCCCTTCTGGCCACAGAGTCAAAGCCGGCAGGAAAGCTTTCAGGGGGTCTGGGTTGTTTGTTAACTCACTGTGTGACATAGCTTAGCCACCTCCTGCCTGATTTCCTGATGACACTTAGCACACACCTCAGCTTCTTCCCTGGGCCATATTGTGTTGACCTGCTTAGACTTAACAATACATTCCAGCATGAACTTTAGCAAGAAGCCTGTATCTTTAGCTAATTCTTATCTCCTTATCAAACACCCCCTCCAAGTGTTATAATGAGAAGCCCATTTCTTCTGGATAATGTTTAGTAGAGAATGGATGTTTGTCTCTCTCCCAAACATACATCTTATTTTACATATGTTTGTTTGTGGTGTTTGTACATACACACATGCATGTTCATATGTGTGAGCAAATGTATGTGGAGGTTAGGCTGACATTACGTATCTTCCTCAATTGCTTTCTGTCTTATTTGGTGAGACAGAATCTGCCATTGAAGTCAGATTTCACAAATTCCATTAGCATAGCAGGCCAGCTTGGGATTTGCCTGCCTCTGTACTGAGATTCCAGGCATGTGTTACCATGCCCAGAATTTATGTAGGTGCTAGAGACCCGAACTCATGTCCTCATGCTTGTATACCAAGTGCTTTACTGACTGAGCCATTGAACCATCTTCCAAACCCACTCCTTAATCCTCAAAGGGATGATACCTGGAGTTGAATCTTTGAAAGCTAGTTAGGCTTAGATGAGGTCAAGAAACGGAACCCTAACTGGGGTTACTGCTGTTCTAAGAGAAAGGGACTCTAGGACTGCCAGTCTTCCTGCTGTTAAGACACAGCCATCTATGAAACCGATTAGGCAGGCACCCTGACCTCAGAGTTTCAGCCTCCAAAACTCCAAGGAGTATTGTCTGTTTTGAGACCCCACTCTGTGCTATTTGTTATGGCAGGATCTGCCTACTAAGACCATATCTAAACTTGGGGATATAAGAGATTCCATGGCAATTTCAAATTTTAGTCTAGATCTTCTTTCTGGAGAATATATCACAGAGAGCTTTTGAGTAGTGATGTTTCTGTTGTTTCAGAAAAACACAATTTTTAAATTCCAGTGCTGTCCTTTTAGACTCTGAATGTTGATATAATAATGTGCTGTGTAGCCAGTAGCTGACACTATATATTTTAAATATTTTATTTATTTCTTTGAGGGACAGAAATAGGGAGAGAGGAAAGAGAGAGACAGAGACAGAGAGACAGAGAGAAAAAATAGAGACAGAAAGAGAAAGAGAGGAGAGAGAGAGAGAGAGAGAGAGAGAGAGAGAGAGAGAGAGAGAGAGAGAGAGAGAGAGATGTCAGGGCATCTGGCCACTGCAAGCAAACTCCAGACACGTGTGGCACTTTGTGCACTTTTCTGGCTTTCCATGGGTACTGGGAGCTCAAAGGCAGCGTGTTAGGCTTTGCAAGCAAGTGCCTTTAACTGCTGAGCTATCTCTCCAGTCCTTCCCCTCATATATTTTTAAAGTAGACTCCTCACAAAAGAGCCATTTGACAGGGATCCTCTCAATTCTCAGTCATATTTTTCTCTATGATTAAAAACCCTCACAGGCAAAGAAATCCTTGACTACAAAAAATAATATCTGTCCATGCACTGCTGCACTTTAATGAGACTGAATACTCCTTCGTGGCCCATGGAAATCACTCTCAGGACTTTATGGTGTAATCTCTCCACGGTGCATGGAGACCCCACTTTATTCTTCCTTCATTCAGGAGGAAAATCAATGTGAGCCAGGTGGAAGTGGATTAGGGCAAAATAATAATGACTTGAATATATGTTCATAAATATTCTAGGTCACCCTTTGGGAGTGAGCTTTCCAAATCTGAGGGCATTAATGCCAGTGATTTTATTAAGCCCCATCAGACTTGCATTAGAAGGCATCACTTTTCTGTGTTCTCATGTGGGTAGAGGAAGATATGCAGAGCTCCGGGGGCTCCTCTAGGACTATACTAAAAAGCTATCTCAGAGCCAGGTTTGTATATTGGTAAGGATTGAGTATACTATGAAGTAGGCAAATCCTTTCCCTAAGAAGGACATCTGCTTGGATTGATGTTTTATCACCAGCCCTTTCAAACCTTAAATAAATTTGGACTGAGGGGTCACACCTATTTATTTTGTCCTGTACCTACAAATTCTATATTTAGTCTTGTATCAGCTTTGGGTATTTTACATATATCGCTCAATTCTCACACTTTATAATTGCAAATTATGGCTACAATGTTATTAAGAAAATGATACAGTGGGGAAAATGCTAAGAGATCACTCAACAGGAAAGACAACCCCTCTAGACAGCAGTTCGAAACACTTGTAAGAAGGCTGGTGCATTTTTTCCTCAATGTCCTTTAAACATGAAGGGAACAAGGTGCAATAGGCAAAGTTGTCTACAGAAAGCACAAATGCTTCCTGAACCCAGGCAATGCTAATGTGAGGATTTGCATACATTTGAAATTTTTGCAGTTCATTTAAAATCTTGAGTGGTTGGAGAAATGGCTCAGCAGTTAAAGCAACTTGCTTACAAAATCTGATAGCCCAGGTTCAATTCCCCAGTCCCCACATTAACCAGATGCACAGAGTGGCACCTGCATCTGGAGTTTGTCTTTGCAGTGACAGGAGACCCTAGAGTACCCAGTCTCCTTTTTATCTCTCCCCATCTCTGTCTGTCTCTCTCTCAAATAAACAAATATTAAAAATAAAATCTTGGGCTGGGGAGATTGCTCAGTGGTTAAGGCACTTGCTAGCAGAGGACAACGACCTGGGTTCAAATCTCCAGTATCCACATAAAGCCAGATGCACTAAGTGGCCCAACCATCTGGAGCTTGTTTGCAGTGGGCAGGCCCTGGTATAACCATTCTCTTTCCCCTCTCTCTGTCTCCTCTTTCTCTGCTTGTACATAATTTGAAAAATTAAACATCTTGAGTTAGAAGCCAATTTTGCAATACTATTACTTTTGTATATAAGAAGTCCTATGAGTAAATGATTGTACATTTAAGTCTCTGAAACTTCCAGCTCATTTAAATCATAAATTAAAATTCAGTCCTACTTTGAACTTCATCCCATTTGATTGTGAGACCAGAGTGAATATGAGTTCTATCTTTTTTTAAAAAAAACACATACTAGGAGAGAGTGATGATATATTCAATGCCATTCTTTACTTAGCTCCATGTAGATCAAGTCATCAGTGACTTGCCTGATCCACAAATATGATGTGTTTTTTTTTCAGATGTTACAATGTGCTTCAATAGATATTTGTTAAAAAAAAGACTATTTATGGGCTAATTTACTAGTGTTTTGTTTTTTTTTTTTTAGTGGCTTTTTGCATTTGTTCTATGACATATATCTTAGAAGAGAATTCCTTCCTCACTATCCTAACTGCTTAATGGCAGTAGTTTTCAACTGATGCAGAGTTGATTTTCATGAGAGTTTGGGAATGTATAGAGGCATTTCTAATTGGGTAATTAGAATAAAACCTAGTAGCAGAAGGCTAAATATGCTACGTGGTACCCTACAATACACCCGAGAGCTCTTCCAGCAGAGATCTGCCTGATCCCACATAGCATTGTTGAAGTCTGGCTTTATAGACACAATCCACCTGCAGAATTAAACCTGATGTCCTGAACAGGGTTGGGGAGAGGTGAGGTATGTGATTGAGTGACTCATGCTGATAATGTACATGCCAACTTGTTTACCTTATGTTTTTAAAGAGCAAAGAATATTCCTTGCAAAATATACTGAGGTATGATAGTATTCTAAGATGGGTCTTGTATTGTTCTGAAGAATCAGGCATTCCCTTTGGGCACCCACTCTAGGTTAAAATGTTGGCATTTCTACTGCCTCTCAAATTTTAATTGTATCTTTTCTGTGTGTGTGTGTGGGGAGGAGGGTGTATTTTAACAAATTTCATCATATAGTACATAGTTTATGCTGTGCTTTATATACCAATTATTCCTCCATAAAGAGGATTAAAAATGCACTGACATTTTCTGTTGAGAACTGTGATGATTTATTGTCAATTTGACCTGCTTAATAATCTACAGTAAACTTGGGTGGGTCTCTGAGCTTGCCTGCAGAAAGGATTGACAAAAGGAGGAGGTCCCTTCTCCAGAGTGAGCCCCCACCCAGTGGGTGGCCCTTCCAGAAGAGGACTGAATACAAGGAAGCTTGGGGGAAGGGCACCTATCTTCCTTCCTCCCCCAGCTGCTAGCTGCTGGTGCTTGTTCATGACTTGCATTCGAATCCTGCTCTCCTACCCTTCCTGGACATTGGAACCCAGTTTCCTCAGCCTCACATTGTGGACTAAAGAGCAGCCTCTCCCCAGGGAGCCATCAGGCCTTCAGGGCTGGATTGGGACTGCTGAGGCCTCCAGCCATGTGGACTGAACATCTACTGGTTCCTTCACCTGTGGCCCTGCAGATGCTATTGTTGGACTTTTGTAAGCTACCCCAATAAGTTCCCATTTACTCTAATCCGTTCTATCAATTCTGTTTCCTCTAGAGAACCCTGACTACTACTATAAGAAGTTATAGAGAGCAAGATCCATATTGTGAAATTTCACACTTAAACTTGGCAGCTGAATTCAGCCAATGCTTCTGGACCACACTTACACAAAGGGCATCAGGGTATTATAGGGGGTATAAGTGTGAATTATAATTTCTGCCCTTAAGAATCAAGGGATATGTGTAGAGGCAGAGAACTATAAAGACATGACTTTGTGAAGTTAGGCCCTTTTACATTTTAGTTATGGTTTAACAAGGAGGGGGGTGGACGGAGAGGCCAATAGACTTGTCCTAACCATGAACCTTGGAGGGTACTCCCTAGAAAGGGAGGAACTCCTTTTGGCTTTGGTGAACTGAAAATTAGTTTTACATACTTGTGGTATGAATAAGTTGTGTGTCTTGAAAACTATTCAGCCAAGACACTCATAATTAGAGATTGCAGTGTTTCCTACTTCTTATGTCTCCTCAGGATATGTGTGAATAACTTCATATCATCAACTGAATAGTCTTCTATGATTTTAGTATCTTTTACATGGATCAAGACTAGCATGGTATGTGGGAAGATCTGGCCAAGTTTTGAAATATAAGTAAGTGCCTTTCTGCAGGGCAAAAACAGCTGATGTCTTTGAGGCTGGCAATGAAGTCCACCATGGGTGCCAGTAGAGAATGTGGTCAGTATGGAGTCTTGGGAAGCCATGAATTCTTGACCTGTGAATGCTGAGTGGCCATGGGCATTGATACAGTATGCAAATGAGGAATTTCACAAGGCTACTGTGAAGATCTAGTCACTTAAGTCCAGGACAACTGGCCCTGTCTGGTCAAGGGCAGCTTTTCCATACACATTTGAGAGGACTACTGCTTTCTTTCCTGTCCTGCCCTATTTTCTTGTTTAGACCACAGAAAACTTCTATCTTTTTTGAGTTGCCTTCTTTCTTTTCCTTTCCTGTCAAATCTCTTCTTCCTACAACTAGGACCCGATATTCAGTTTCACAATCTAACAGAAACACGATGCGAATGAACCTTATACGATCAAGGCCAAACTTCCAGTGGACTCAGCAATAAGGTTTAGAAGAAGTAGAATAAATTTTAGTGCTGTGTAAAATTATACCGCTTTAACCATTGTTTGACTTTCATTCCCATGGGTTTACATGTTGGGTGCAATTGTAAATATTAAAGCAATATATATTAAATGTTTCTACTTGCCTGTCACATGGTGGAAGCTATTGATCTTATTTTCTGGGCTTGGCTCCAGGCTTCTTAGATATTTGTACTTTGTCACTAGGCAAAGCAGGGATATGGCAGAATTTTCCATTATGATAGATCTCAGAGAAAATCAGAGATCTCTGAAAGTGAGTGTAAATACATTAAAAATTTTTGCAAACTATCCAGGCCTTTTTAAGGCTCTGGAATTTATAGAAACTTAAATGTAAGAATCAGGGCTGGGCATGATGGTACACACCTTTAATCCCAGCACTCAGGAGGCAAAGATAGGAGGATCTCTGTGAGTTTGAGGTAAGCTGGGACTACATAGTGAAATCCAGTTCAGCCTGGGCTATATCAACACCCTATTTCATAAATAAAAAAAGTAAGAATCATCCTATTAAATATTTGGCTCTTAATATATTGTATACTGTGCCAGACTTGTATACACTGTGTCATAATAAAGTCTGAATGTTGTATCATTTTGCCAGTAATAAATAGTTTAACAATAAATAAATTACACTATTTATAGACAATCTATTATGCTGATTGAAGTAATAGACTTACTTTGACTTATGGTGGGCCTTTACCAGGAATTGTGTATAATCATAGGGTGAAAAGAAACTTTAAGGAGAATGATCTCACAATGTGGTCTGTACTGCAATGTAAAACTCACAGATATTTGTGGATATCTTTATGTGGTCTAAATTGTAATAGACAGGATCAGGAATGAGAGGGTTGATTGGTGAGGACTTGCCAGGTGTGTTGACTGATGGTATGGAAATTAGTCAAACAGCATCAGGGAGAAAAGGTCTTCTAGGTAATAAGAAAGACATAAGACTGGAGGCACACAATGAAAGATCATACTGAACACTGGAGAATGACTAGCAGTCAGTATTGTTAAAATTTAATTATGAATCAAAGAAGGAGGCTGACTACTAAGAGAAGGTGATTTTGCTGACACTGCTGGATGGTTGGATATAAAGGGTCTTATGCAACTCCTAAGTAGATGGACACTGTCTCACCTCTACCAGACTTGTCTTAATTTTCACATTTGAAACTGCAAATGAAAACACACCACAACTTTGTGTATATGGCTTTATATGTGTATTGGGGAATTGAACCCAGGCTGTCAAATTTTGCAAGCAAGTGCCTTTAACTGCTGAGGCATCTCCTCAGTCAGTGACTAAATTTTCTAAAATAAATAAACACTTGGCATTTTTTTCAGAATACAACAAAGTTCAAAGTTGATGCATTCCCTGAAAAATCAGTATACATCAGAGTGTACAAATTTTGCATGTTTATGGGCAAAGCATGCAGAATGCATCCTCCTGGTCACTGCAGAATGCCTGACACTCCTGGCTTTGCCGTTAACTACATAGCCTTCTCCCATCATTTTAACAGCTTCAAATCATATACAAATAAGCAAGTGTCACCTCTACTAAGAACCGTTACTGTTTTCCATGAGCATTAAGAGTGCCAGAGAAACTTGTGATCAGATCTGTGTGGACAGAAAATTCTAGAGTGTCTGTGATTTGCTTTACAAAGAGCACAAAACAAGAGGCAAGAGACCTGTTACATAGCTTCTGCCATTATTTCCATGACATATTATGGAACATTGAGCAAGGGCTGTACATCCAGGAGGAGTGAGACTTGGGTACCCTTGCTAACACAAAGTAGTAGGACAATGGCTGAGCAGATAGAGGGGAAGAGGAGAGTCCTCCAGCAAAAGAACCAGCTCCTAGCCTCACTGACCTTGGACATTAAATAAACATCATCAGTATCCACACAGAGGGCAGAGGACCATTCTACTTCTGGGGGATTCTGAATGTGGGTGCTCATTAATAAGTAAGAGGTGATGGAATACATATATGCATTTCTGTGTATTATATGCATATATAGCACAATGCTATGCACGGAAACACATTCATATATGTACTACATTGTATCTACATGCATATTTACATGTACACGAATATGTTTTATATACATATATACTTATGGTATATTTGCCAACATATCAATCTAGAATTCAGCAGAAAAATCAAGGTCACAGTTAAAGATTTACCTGAACATCTCAAGGTTGATAACTATGAAAGAATCTCCAGGGAAACAGAAGACTGAGCGAAGATGTGGGAGAAGGAGGCACTTAAGAGGAAGAAAGTGCAAGAGGAGCATCCGCTGGAGCCTTGCAAGAGAAGGGCTAGGGCTGGAGGATGTGCTCATGGGGGAAGCATCACCCACAATTCAACAATGTTGGACTCAGAGGAATACCTGTGATGTGGGACAGAGATAACATGGGAGTCGATGCACACGCACACTGCTCAGCATGGCTTGTAAGAGACAGCTTGATAGACAAAATGCTCTTTCCATAGAACTGATCCTACACAGGCACGTGAGGGAACGGTTTTATAGGTAGAGTTATAAAGAAATCATCACGTCTATATATCAAGTTTCTTTATTCCTATGTAAGCATAAACATGCCATCAGAAATGGGAGTTTATGTGCATGCTTGTGTAGGTATGAATACTTATACGTGAAGAAAGTGTATTTACAATCTTCTCTGGCCTTTCTTCACATTGGAGAAGGTATAGTTGTGGCATATGGATAGCTATTTGGGGTTTTAAAAGGAAAGGTTATTTGTGTCTTGTCAATTGTTTTCTTTATTTCCAATTCATTAATTTCAGCTCTGATTTTAATTATTTCCTTTTGTCTTGAGCTCCTCAGGTTAGCTTTTTCCATCTGTTCCAAAGCTTTTAGGTGGGTGGTTAGGCTATTGATTTGAGACCTTGTCTCATAGCATTTTAATACCTTTCAATCTTTAGAAGAGAAGAAGCTTTTGTCTTTAACATTTGCTCTTACATTCTGCCCCAAAGGAAAATCATTTCACTCTTTGGGATAACCAGCCAAAAGGTGAAGTGAAGGTTCATAGTTTTCTCATAGGCACAACATGCTACCAGATTATTCTTCATAACTTTTAGGTTTGCTATTTTGGCAACCTCACACCTAGCTTTAAAGGCCCAGAGTCAGTTTAAAAACTCATTCACTAACACTTCTTGTAATCATGGAAATGACCAATATGACTGCCCCCATACTGTAGAAGGTGATCTGGATGCCTGGGGAAATTAACCGGTTTGCACATTGCCTAGGGGTTTCAATGCATTGCCAGTCCTGTATCAAGCTCCCATTGTGTTTAACTGAGCATAACACGAGTTGGATTCAGAGACAGTTGTCACAGAAGATAAGAAGAAATATGTCCACATCCAGACCACACAAATGGTTTAATTGGCAATAGGTTTTGCAGCTATGAAGAAATGTCATGTTAACAGAAATTCGTCTGGAAATTTAGTGACAAATTTCATTAGCAACAAGATTCCCTTTACCTTTAGGTTAATTCATCATAATGAGTACCAGTTAGAATGGGGCCCAAATTTCCCCTGTAGTTAAGTGGATTTACCTTGTGAAGCACAATAAATTGAAAACCATTGAAGACAATGACATCGTGGTGTACAGGATCCTGAGAGTGAGGCCACTTCCCTCACTCCCTCTCTTCTTCCCTTCCTTCTTGGAATGTTTATGTGTGCGGTGTGAATGTATGTTCGTAAATGTATGGGTGTAGATGTGTGCACATGAGTGCGTGCATGAGTGTGTGTGTGTGTGTGTGTGTGTGTGTGTGTGTGTGTGTGTGTGTGTATACGAAGACCAGAGGCCAACATCAGATGTCATTCTCCACCTCATTTTTTTTGAGAAAGACTCTCTCATGGTGCCCAGAGATCACACATTCAGCTAGACTCATTAGCTAGCAAGCCCTGGGAGTCCTCCTGTCTCTGCCTTCTCGGTGCTGAGATTGCAGGCCCACACCAATTTGCCTAGCTTTTGCATAAGTACTGGGGGACTGGGCACAAGAGCTTATGCATGTTCAGCAAGCCCTACGTCCACTTGAGAGTGGGTGGGGTCCTTTTTTAAAATATTTTCTTTATTCATTTTCAAGCAGAGAGATACAGAGAGAGAGAAAGAGAGATCGAGAGAGAGTACCACGGCCACCACCTTGTAGGTCTGGCTTATGTGGGTACTGGGGAATTGAACCAGGAGCCTTAGGCACTGGAGGCAAGTGCCTTAATGGCTGAGCCATCTCTCCAGCCATCCTTCTCAACATGTCCCCTCTGGTATAGCTCTTGATTCAGCTGCTGAATCATATCGGCATTGAAGTAATTTTTCTTCAAGCATTCCTCATTTTTAAGAAAGAATAATCATAGTGATTTTCATTTCATAGGTAATATTTAAACCCAGTAATGTTTTCTGAAATTTGGACTTCCGAAATAGAACATTACACCTCACCGTTTGAACTGTGTATTTCTGAACATTAAAATTTAAACACAGATACCTCCACGGGGTCATACAAAGTGACAAAAGTGAAGTAATTTGAAGTCAGTTCCTGAGTCTTGACCAGTATTACAGAACAGCCTTGTCCCAGAGAATGGGAACTGGCTCTAAGCTGTGTGGACAGAAGAGGCAGACAGATGCAACACTGCATAGTGGAGACTTTATAGAGGTGCTGAGTGAGAGGAGTGCATAGTGGGGACTTTATAGAGGTGCTGAGTGAGAAAAGCACATAGTAGGGACTTTATGGAGGGCTGAGTGAGAGAAGCACATAGTGGGGACTTTATGGAGGTGCTGAGTGAGAGAAGAGCATAGTAGGAACTTTATGGAGGTGCTGAGTGAGAGAAGCAGGACCCCAGGCAGCACCAAGACCAAGTGGATCCCAGTGCTGAAGTCTGAAGCAGACCCATCAGGATAAGAATTAATAGCAAGGCATTCACCCTCTTATAGGCAGCTAGTCAGGGTCACAATCCAAAATAAAACAGGAAATATTTACATACTCTGGAAAAACAGAATTAACAGAGAACACAGAAGATTAAAGATAACTAATCAGTGATAAGCCCAAAGAATGAAGAGTTTGGGAGGTGAAATCCAAAATGGCCTGACTCATCAAGATGAGGGCGAACCATCAGCTTTTGTTTTGTTTTCTAACTTTGAGGTTCTTGCTCTTCCTTGGGGCCATTGGTAAGTCTTTATTTGGCAGGCTTTTACCAAATTTGTGCTCTTCCCCCTGATCTATCAACCAATCAGGATTTTTGATGCCTAATTTGTATGGAGTTGGGGCCTATAGGACTCTTTGTCAAGGTATAAAAATCTCCAGTCCTGAGTGCTCCTTGAAAATCCACTTTTGGGCTCTCTTCCTGTTGCAAGGAATTGGTACTTTATTTCTCAGCCAAATTTTGTTTGTTCATACTTCTCTGGATACCCTCACTCATCATTGTTCTTCTTGATTGTGAGATAACAAATCAGCTTCAACCCAGGTAATAATATGTCTACTTGGTCATGATAGAAGTGACTTCAAGTAGGCATATACTTGGCTGACCTTAAACTCCTAATTCAAGTCAGACATATTCCTGGTATAAATGTGAATGTACAGCACCACACACACTCATTGTTTGCTGAAAAAATATTTAGGAAAAATTCAGGTGTGCTTATGGTGCGTGCTACTTACAATAGTTATATTCAAGATGAATTTAATCATTTGCCATCATGCCATTATTTTTCATTTCGTTTATTTTCCCAGTATATTATTCAAATGTAGTTTTATGGAGAAAATGTCAGAGTGCATGAAAGGGAAGCAAGCCATCATGAACATGTGCTGAGCCCCTAGGCACTGAGTCTTTATGCCTCCAATGTCTTGGAGTGATTACCTAGAAAGTCCCTAAATTCAACTTCGACAAAGACAATGCTGCTTATGAGAGAAGAATATTTAAATATGCCAATTTGTCATGTGTATATAATATGTTATTAAAACCAACAATAAACATATCAGTCATTTAGAGATTAGATGACAAAACAGATCATCCCCCAATAGGTAGATTTTGTAATTAATCTTGTTGAGAATGAGCATCTCATGGTGAAAATAAAAATCAGATTTTAGTCAATTTATTAGCTTCGGTTCTCTGTGGTGTGTCTGTTTATGCTTGCACCCCACCCTGGGGCCCAGCTCGTGGTGAAGCAGTCCTGTTGGGAATCCCAACATTCTCTGTTAATTATACTTAGATTCCAATGTTAAGAAAGAAAAAAAATGGAGCAATTTGAAGTTGAAAATTATATTGTATGATTGATATCAACTGGGTCTAGTTTAGGTCCTTCTTCCAGTTTGAATGTTGAAGGCCACACAAGTATGACCGTATATTGTAGGTGGAGCCTTACATGCATAATTAGGGTTGGATGACCTCATGAGGATGTGGGGTCAGGTCTGATGGAGAGAGACAGAAGAAAGTTCTCTCTATTTCTCTGTCTCTCTTTGACAGTTTCTTCCTCTCCTCTTTTCTTCTGTCTCCTTAAATGTGCACTAGAGGCCGTGTGAGCTCATGATAAATTGGTGGCTTCTTTCAAGCCAAGAGATGAGTCCTCAGAATGAAACCTGCCTTGCTAACACCTTGACTTGGACTCTCAGCCTCAGGAAACAGCCCACTGGATGGTGCTTTGTTATGGCAGCCCAGCTTGACAATATAATGACAATCCTCTTAAAACACATTTATTTCTAAATCTTCCTAGCTTCAACATAATTTTGCAGAACTACTTAAGAACCCTTAATTGAACTTTAAAAAAATTAAATAAAAACCACATTGCTACAGTGGTGTACATGGTCTAGCACAAGGTGATGTATGACTTCTAACAGGGTATTTTAAATAAGATTTAATGTGGCCTGGGAAATAGATTTAACCTTGTATTACAGGCAATTTTGAGAGGGTTTAAAGTAATGAAGCTTATAAAGACATATGGAGAATAATAGATGCAACAGGGAATTTGTAGTTCCAACCAGCTATGAGGAAATAATGAAATTCCATCTTTCTGATAAGTACCCTGTGTGCTAATGTCCAGCCCTTTGCCAGAAGCCTTAATTATGGCTAAATGAAATCAACAGCTTTCCCTTATCACCTTCTCAAATGGATATTTGGGCATCTGAATAAACAAAGTTAAAAAAAGTCAAGGATTATTACCCAATAATCAACAAGGTCAGCCTCTGGGCTTGATCTGCACATCTTTGTCTCTGGCTGGTCCAGTCCTGGCCCTCGGAGGTGGGTGGCTAATGGCGGCTCTCATCACTCTCTCCTTGCGTTCTTCGAAAATGACTCTCAGCCAGTATGCAAACACCACCAGGCATCTGGACATACAGTGTGTCCTGCTGTCCATGACTTTGACAGAGCCGCAGTGTTTATGAAACAGGCATGTCCCCAATGGCAGATAAGGACAAAGTGAAGCTCTCCAACATGGCCACACAACTTCGTCCATCCACTGTCATTGGTCTGTTAAACACGCAGCATCACTCGAGAACTAACTCAGTGACCTTGCCCAACTCAATGTCTAGCTTTAAGCTACTGACTTCCCCTCCCCCAAGTCTACTTGCCCTTCAGTTTTCCAGATATTTAAGCCTAAGGAGAACTTCATTTGTAGATATTTATCCCCTGTGTTTGGGCACACATTGTTGGCTGTTCTCAGTTTTTAAGTTACATTTTTCCTGGTTTGGAGGCAAAATAAAAAGATGAAAAATCATTAAGCCTCTGCTGAGGAGAGCTCCCCTAGAGTGCACTCTGGAATGTCAAGAGAGACACCCCAAGTTACTCTCTCGAGTTACTTACTCCCCATGAAACCAAACATGCAGACCCAATCATGGAGACAAGAGGTCTCCTCTGCCTCAGAAGCCTCACTTGACCTTAGAAATCTCTCCTCGTTTGTGTGTCTTGCACTGCAGGAGGGTTCTCTCTGCAGTGTACTAAGTCCTCTTTGCTTCAAGTGTTTCTCTGCCTCTAATTAAATTGAAGCTGACAAATTTGAGTCCACTATGTACAGCCGCTATTCAGCCAGAAACACACACACACACACACACACACACACACACACACACACACACACACACACACACACAC